>NDXB01011943.1:48095-59613 GCA_002631895.1 Agapornis roseicollis
AAAAAAAAAAAAAAAAAGCAAACCACAAAAGAAATACATAATCATTAGCAGAGTATAAGTGTCTTTATTTAAAGAGTAAAAATTATGCAAAAACCCTTCTGTTTTACAAAAAATTTGGAATATTCTTTCTATGTTTTCCTTCTGGCAGCAACAGAACCACCTTTGACAATATATTCTACATCTTTTATTTTATTGAAGACATCAAGTTAGTCACAGATTTCTCCCTTGGCTACAGAGAATGTGACAGTGATTTTATACCATTTGAAAGATTCCTTCTTTGCTAATTAGAACACGGTGGGAAAGGAGGTGATCCCACAATGAAGAACCCAAAGGACTGTCACACCTACTGAAAAGCTGCAAAATAACCAGGTGTATTTACAAAGAAAATGCGATATACCAGACGTTTCCCCTAGAGGGCTTACCATGTCACAAGACCATTCAGGGGAATAAAGTATTGATACCAGATTTCAGTTTTGCTGCTAGTTAATCCTTCCATAGCCCAGTTTGATCCAGAAAGCTGATATTTTAAGCTTCTCTTCTTTTTATACTGTATTTTAACTAAAAAAGCCTCCCATGAACTCTGCTAAACAAAACTAGTGACTTGTATCAAACTTGTAACAGAGCAGTGTTATACACATCATTGCTGCCACTGAACTATTGGCTACATCTTAAATCTTTGATTTAAGTGAACTTGCACCTATTTGCATAAGTGAAACACTTGCCAACTGGTGGAATCAGGCTACTGTAATAGTAATGAATGGATTGATGGCTGACTTCTTGTGACAGATGCATTTACAATTTTGTACAGGGCTTAAGATCTTTTTCAAATACAAAACAAACCCAGCATACTCCATAGGCGAAGTGCTTTAAGAGCTCAAGAATGAAAATGATACCAAGAGTTACTGAAAGAACCTGGCAAAAAAAAATTCAGAATCATGGTGATGATGAAAAAAGTAGGCCAGAACTACATGCAAGATTTCTTGTTAAACAAAAACTATCTGCAGATAAACATCCACCTATAAACAAAGTTTTGTCCTCAATGCATCTCTAAAATACATAGGTCTTCCGTGTACTTTGACCTCTGCCTGCAAGCATGACCAGTCCTTTCCAGATCAAGATCAACAGTCCAGTGCTCCCACTACTCAGTATAAACACATTTTGTTTAGAACCTCACTGTACAAGCACTTTTGATAAAAGGTTTAAGAGTAGCTTGATCCCTCATAGAATTAAAAGGTTTCCCTTATACATTTGCATTTTAATTGTTACCAGAGGGGATTTACTTACAGAAAGTTGGAAAAAATGCATTGGTGACATAATACTTACACTGTTTAACAACATGAAGAGGCAAAACCAAACCTAAAATCGCATCATTTTTAGCCACCATAAGAAACAGCCTAATAGGCATCAGTACAGAAGCTCAAAAGCTGCAGCCTACTTTTTACTGCACGTGAAAGTTTGCACAAAGTACTCTCCATAGTGCAGAATTCAGGATACATTCCAACTATTTCTATTCATCATCCAGACTTCAAATTGCACCCAGCTCTGAAGCATGCATTTTGCTTGTGAAGCTTCCAAAAACACCATTTGAAGTTCAGAAAGAAACTGATTTTAAATAAAACACACATCTTTCTATTTCCATATATGTCAGACTGTACAATCATTTGATCATTTGGAAATCAGATTTCAGTTCTTTGTAAAACTATTTCCAACTTGCATTTTGCTTCTAAACAGGGACTACTGACTGTGATTAACCTAAGTCTTCAGTTACTAAGGTTGACTACCGAGCAGTTATAAGCACCTTGCAGAACAGAGTATTTAGCCCTCCCCCCCTAAACCAAACTACTCTTTGGGTGAGGGCAACTTTTTCAAGTTTTCAAAGCACTTGATGGGGGTGGCAGTGGGAAGAAGTTTGTCTTCACTTTTTGCTAAATGGCTAGCCTTAACAGTGTTTTTCAAAACAGGGAAGTATCTGCCCTCATATATGCGTGTTATCTACATATTACAAAGAAATACTCATAATTGGCTTTTCACCTAAGCCAGATCTAAACCTGGATCTCCTTCTTCAGCACTGATCTCCAGTTCTGTCTACTCTTAGTTTCCCTTGCTCATAAACAGAGAAGCTATTTTAAGAACCTGATGTTTCATAACATTTAATGAGCCTTTTGGTTCTGCTTGATTAAATGTGAATAATGAACATGTTTAACTTTGAAAGTATCGAACGCCATTTGGTAGTTCAGCAGAGAACAAAAGACTGGAGAGGTTCACGCAACTGATCAGCCTGCTTGCTGCAGTCACTCCATTTCTGTAAAAAGTGCTGCAAGGATTAGTTTGTACAGCTGTGGACACAGAGCGCTGACTAGTTCAACCTTCCTCACCCACTTCAGACGGCATACCATAGAGGCCCTGGCTTAAAGCTGCAGAAGCTGTGGTGACCCCTTAACTTATATTGAAATATATGCTGTTAAAGGATCCAAATTTATGCAAGTCCCAGTTCTTTATAGAAATTCATGCTCTATTTTTTTGTACTGTCAAGAAACAAAAGTAGTTTCTAATTCTGACAAAGATAAGAGCAGCACCTGCTCTGTTATATAGGAAAGGCCTCAGGTTCCCACTTCCAGTTCCTAGTGCTTAATTATCTTTCTCTGTTTGCAGGGATGCTGTAGCTAGTGCCACTGCTGTAACTGGCTGTGCAATGCCATGGAGCTGCATCTTGGCGAGTTTCTTCTGCTCACACTCTGTGACCAACCGATTCAACTCCCCTGCGCTGTATCCAATGAGAGTTTTCAAGTCGCAGACAAATTTGTACACAAACCTCTTGCCTTGCACTTTGCAGATCATGTCTCCATCATAGTAATACCTGCAATAAACAATAAAATCAGTGTATATTTTCAACATCTGTAACTTCCATACACATTGGCTAGTTACTTAGGGTCACACAGAAGTCAAAATATGAAACTTATTAAGATGATCATATAATTTTATGCACTATTTAGGCATTTTCTTACATGAGAAAAGGGAATAGGGTTGAAAATTGTCCCTGCAACTTGACACATTAAAGAGAAACAAAACACAGGTATTATTCTATAGGTAATCTGGAAGCACCAGAAATGAAGATCTTAGAGCAGTTTGAAAACTACTGGGGGGGAACAAGTTTTATTTAGTGTTTGCCTTAATAACAAAATGTCATCTCCCCTCTCATTAGTCCTTTGCTTTCTTTACTCTTGTCTTTGCTTTTCTGAAGAAAAAAATCACATTGGAAACAGTTTGACAATTGGCACTGTAGTACCTATGACACTGAAGCAGCTGTTCTCTCCCTACTGTTTTCAAGGATGGAAGTAAAACTATAAAAGCATGTTTGTTTATTTGTTTGTTTATAGCTCATATACTGGCAAAACTACATCCTTCATCTTTATTTACAACTAAAAGTAACTTCTCTAACTATGAATACTTCTTACATTGTGCCACGAAAGAGTCATCAAGACTAGGAAGAAATGAAGAAAAGATAACAAAGTCTGTATGACTCACTGGATTCCAGACATCATAAAACTTTAGGTGATACCAATAAGACAGAAGTTCGAATTTTACAGTTTTGTTGCTGTTCTTGTCTCACCGCAGGCAGTAACAGAATGCACGTCACGTATCTCATTAAGAAAACCTAAGTGCCTGGGACATAGTTGGACTTGATGAGCTTAACAAGCTTGTGACAAATTGGGAAAAAATCAAAACCAATCAATAACCCCTCCCCCCCAATTTGATTTCCTGAAAACCATCACCCAAATGTAGTACAAATCAGCCCGGATTTCCTGACTGTCTAAACTCAGTCCCCTGAATGCCATGCTTGTAAAGCAAAGATGGTCATTTACCAGCAAAATTAGTCAATTAAAAGACTAACTTCCATCTCCCAGCTCTAGTGGAAAAGGTAAGTTACTAAAGAACCCAACCAAATTTCCTCAGACACCTCAAATTCTGGAAGAAAAAAAAAATTCCAAACAAAAAAAAATCCCCCATTCAATTTCTTACTTTTGGGGGCCAGGATCCAAGCAACAGGACCACAGCAAAGACAGGATGAGAGAGAGACTATATAGAAAAAATAGAGAAGCCTACTGGTTGCTGATGTCATGCAAGAAGCCACAGAGGTCTGTTACAGAGTATAAGAACTGTCAAATTAGCTCTGCGGGTAAAGTTTGGTCTGTTTGTCAAAGCTCACCTTTACCTTCCTCCTGAATGACACATAGTTACACAAAAGCTTCCTCTTCAGTCCTCCTCCTCACTCCACCTCCCTCAAGCTACCACCTGTGCCTCCCTCAATTCCTCTGTTCTCTTCTCCACATCATTATGCTTGCTCTGAACTGCTACTGCACTCCCACTCAGCACACTTCTCCACACCAGCCCCAGCCTCCAAAGTACCCTCTACACACCACCTGAAGGACTTGTTGTATGGTGTCCACCACATCCAACCTCCTAGCAAGGCAGTGAAGATTAGCTGTAATGGGTTACATGAACCCTGCAACCTCCAGGGTGGGAGAAGGACTTATGCTCAGTTTAGAAGTACAGTCTTGCAGTACTGGGCAGAACTGAGGAAGGATGTGTGATATCCTGGTGTATCCTTTGTGTGTGGAATATAGTATAGCTTAGAGCATGGGAACACTGGGCAGGCATTCATGTTCAATGTGATAGGTACAGGGCACCAAGAAACTGGGGAACTGGGAGCAGTGCTCACCTGTGTCAATACAAAGAAAAGCAGAGTTTGCAAAATGTGGCCATGGCACATTTGCACATATGCCAAGTGCCACTGGACAATTTTAAACTGTTTAACTCTGTACAAACATTCACATTTACATTGTATTATATGTAACACCTGTGCCAAAAATGCTTTACATAACTGAATAGATGTCTTTAAATGATCAAGTCTGCATTACTGATATGACCAGAAACAAAAAGGACAACAA
This sequence comes from Agapornis roseicollis, assembly GCA_002631895.1. NCBI lineage: Eukaryota > Metazoa > Chordata > Aves > Psittaciformes > Psittacidae > Agapornis > Agapornis roseicollis. Next base: position 53,045 of record NDXB01011943.1, read on the forward strand.
GAAATTAGTCTGCCCAAAACCATGCAAGATTCCCACATCTTGTGCTAGAAACATTCAAGCTAAAATTGAAGCAATGTAGGTGGTGCAATTTTTTAATATTAATTTGAATGGATTTCTGATTACAGCATTTGCTTATTCAGAAGTACAGAAAGAATAAATACCCATGAATGTTTACAAAACCTTAGTTACTGGAATGTTCTGAGACACATGAAAACTTTGTTTCAGAGTAATACAGAGGATGACGTGTTTTTCTTCAAGTCTCACTTCCCTCCTGGATAACTAAACAAATGGTGATTTTAGAAAATTTACCAAGGTGTATGTAACAAAAAGAGCTTCCCTTCCATCTTCTTACCCTGCTCAGGTTTCCATACTGCCTGGTTTTCCTACAGCTGAGCAGAAGAGCTAGCACATTTCTCAATAATATCAATATCATTTCCTGTATTGATCAACAATTGACAGAGTAATTTCAGTACATTAGTGAACTAAATGTTATTAACATTTAAGAAAACTTTAGCTCGGCAACAGTGTTTATCATGTGAGTAGCAAGAGACATTAAATATCCCTTCAGACATTCAAGTGTTAGAGAATACGTCAATATTGATGCAGCTGCCAAAATGGAAACATTCTGAAGAATGATTTCTGTAATTCTGTGACTAAAACTTCTCTAATAGTGATTTATGCAAATTACTGTGCAGACATCTGGTTAATATCCCAGTGGTAACATTATTCTAGAGTTCTTTAGCTGCCTTTCAGATCTTCTGCATAGTTTATTGACACCCTCCCCCCCTGAAATTAGCATAATTTACACCGTTTTTATGTTCCAGGAAGTCTTCACATATATCTTCAGTACACAAAGGCATACATTCACAAAACCAGGTTGGAAATCTGGGAATGGTGTTGCAAGAATACAGGCTGGGGAGCAGCTCCACTGGAAAGGCCCTGCTTTGGGCTGGACTCTTCCTGAGGCCCTTCTCACCCATGGAATTCTGTGATCCTCCACAAAATGTAACATCCTAATATATAAATAATGCAAGAGCAGCCATACAAGACCAGACTAAAGATCTGTCTAGAACAGGACAGACTCCAAAAGACCAAAAGAGGAAACATAAGAAAAAGCCTGAAACTAGAGTACGTATCTATCGATGCTCTTCCTTGCTCTCATTGATCTGGGGCTCAGGAACTCACAGTTAGTTGTGGCTTTCCATACCTAATATCATTCAGAGTATTTATTTGCTGTTAATTTGTCCACTTACCTCTCAAACTCATAAAATAATTTGGGCATCCACAATACTTTGTCTACAGAAGTTAGAAGACAAACAAAGGGTATAACTTAGTTGTGTATTTGGCGCCTGCCAGTTTCTTCTGATGCCTCCTGCTCTTTACCGATTCTATGCCATTCATGGTTTTCCAAACTTGGGTCCTCCCCAGTGAAAGTACCCATTCACCCTTATGCATACAGATTTCATTTAAAACCTCCCCTAAAAGCCTAAAGGAAGCCAGATTATGGTAACTTTACCATAATTTCTCACACAGGTAGTTTTAAATAGAAGTTGATTTATTTTTTTTTTAAATAGTGCTAGATGAGTTTACTTCCTTTAAAAAAAATACGGTAGCTGAATGTGAAAATGCTGAACAGTGAATCTTAGATCTCAGACTAACTTCACTCATAGAAAAAGAGTTCCTAAAACTGCTTAAGTAATTTGCAGGATTAGGCTATACATATCTTTCTTTAAAAACAAGTCAGTAATTCTGAGTATTCACGTATCTTGCTTCTGTAAGGAAAAAACCAAACCAAAACCCAACAACTCAAACAAATACCTCACCCCTAAGACTAGTACAATCTGATGGGAAGGAGTAGCTTCAGAGGTTCTGAGAGGATCTGTTTGTGCCTTTATTAAAAAAGCTGCAAGTCTTGCATTATGACAGTTAAATTGCAATGTGGAAGCAGATCACATCATACCTGAGCAGCTCCTAAAGTTTCTTACCTCAAAGCTCGACTAAGCTTCTCATAGTTCATAGTGGGCTTGTTTTTGCGCTGTCCCCATTTTTGTGCAACCAGTTCTGGTTGATTCAGTTTAAACTCTCCTTCATCACCAACCCAAGAAATACAGTCCCGAGCATCTTTGTCAGTAAGAAGTTCTAGCAGAAACTGCCACAATTGGATCTGGCCATTGTTTCCTGTTGAAATGGGAATAACAAGATCCATTTAAATTAGTCCTTTTTACATCCCTTCATATCTAAAATTTTCAACCGACATATTAAAGGAGACCAGCATAGACTGTATGATGGAAAAAATACTTGCACTTAGTTAATCCTTCTAATTATTCTCTTGTAAAAATTTTCTTGCAAAGTCATCAGAATTAATCTATTAAAAGGAAACTGAGGAATACAGAAAAAATAAATGCATAAAGAGTTCTCACAAATCTGCTCCTAGGACTTCAGGAAAAAAAAGCTAACCCAAACATTATGTAACACTAAACACATATATATCTATAAATCTATATAGACATATATCTGTCCCTAAAACAAAACAGATGTAGAGGTGCTTGTTCCTCTCCAGGCGCTCACATACACATACAAAATAGAAGTTGCTTTCTGAAAAATAGTTTAGTCTCCAACTTCCCCACTGATGTCAGTTGATAAAATCTTGGCCTAAGAATCCGAAATGACATCAGAACAGGCTGTTATGGAGAGTTTAAAACAAATTCATGGGCAAGGAGGGGATTTAACAGAAAAGTTCAGAACAGTGGAGAGAACCAAAGCAAAATTGTTCATAGGAAGGCCATGAAGATGCTCAGAGGATTGGAGCACCTTTCCTATGAAGACAGGCTGAGAGAGCTGGGCTTGGGCAGCCTGGAGAAGAGAAGATTCAGGGGAGATAGAGCAGCTTCCAGTGCCTAAAGGGAGCTGGAGAGGGACTTTTTACAAGGGCATGTAGCGACAGCACAAGGTTAAACTGAAAGACAAAAGAGATTTAGATGAGATATCATTACTATGAGGGTGGTTAGGCACTGGCACTGGTTGCCCAGAGAAGTTGTGGCTGTCCCATCCCTGGCAGTGTTCAAGGCCAGATTGGATGGGACTTTGAACAACCTACTCTAGTGGAAGGTGTCCATGCCCATGGCAGGGGGATTGGAAACACATGCTTTAATGTTCCTTCCAACCTATTCTGTGATTCTATGAAAAACCACAGCAAGAGAAAGTAAGATAAAGAAATTGAGCTATCAATAATCAAAGAGAAATATGTCCAAATAACAGTAATTCCAAAAATAAACTGCAGATTCAGTGTGTAGTTTTCCTGAAGGTGCATTAACTTAACAAAACAAGAAATCTGAGACTTGTTAAATTCTCAAGTCACCAAAGGAGTGGTGTGGAAACAAGTAGAGGCTAGTATTCCACAACATGTAGCTTATTTTCTCCCCTTTCTGCAAATGGAAAGTGGAAAGAAGTTAAAGGCTTGAATAAATGCTATGCAGTGGTTTGAGAGGACAGTTAAGTTACAGAAACAATCTTAGCATTTTATTTGCTGCAGGACTCAAAAGCTGCAGGACCACACAGTGCCTCCATGAGGTAACCAACCTGCCAGGCCTGCAAGTGCTTGTGATATATTTTGTAGCTCCAGTCCACTCCATACCACATGGCCTTCTACAAACATTACATTTAGAATGACAAAGATGTGTTCTACAAAACTGTAATTCAAATTAATGAGTGTTTACTGCACTTGCATTTAAAAAATAATGGAGACGATACCTGTTCTGTTCCCAGGGGAACTTCTGTCTTCCCCAGAGATCCTTGGAGCTCTCTGTACTTTAGCTGCCTTTGCACTGCTGTTTATTACTTTAATGGTGGTTGGAGTAGCAGGCTGTACAGATGCTGGAATAATCTGCACAGCTGTAAAGCAGAGAACATTGCAGAACATCAACTGTAAATTGCTGGCACAGAAACAGACATGTATTATTTATTATCTGCATTATCATATAATCTAGGAGCTAGTTTTATCCTTTGCTAAAAAGATACACTGTATAAGTCACACTGCTAAGAATAATTTACAGACTTTTTACCTCTTACAGTGGAAACTGTTGCTTTGGACTCTATACTATTATAGATGCTACAATAGAGATGAAACATCAGCTTTAATTTACTATCATATGTATTACATGTTTCCATAAAAAAACCAAAACAACAAAAAACCCGCCAAAAAACAGACCCTCTCATTCATTTGTTTTCATCTTTATGTTGTTCCCTATATGATCTACCCTAATGCATTTTTCTCAGTGGTCAATGTACAGCCCTACATTCCTGCTGTTTCAAACAGCAATTAAACACCTTTCTACTGCAATGGTATAAGAAGATGCAAATGCTCCACTGTAGGGGTCTTTAACTAGACACAAACCCAGGATGTAATGCATGGTCTATTTAAGCTACTTAGAAGTAAGCTGAAAATTGATTCATTTCAATAATTGATGACACTGCTTCAGCTGGGGAATGAGTGTCAGGTAACTGCAAAGTTACTTTAATATATTTTTTCTAATACTAGTTTCTAAGCAAGTCCTCTTTTCCGCATCTCCTTTCAGTTTTTAGAGACACTTTTGAAATCATAGTATTTTAATACATCCATTCATTAATCCAATATATCACAGAATAGTCAGGGTTAGTGAGGACCTTAAGATCATTTAGGTTGGAACTAGAGGAGGGATTCGAACCCTCCTGCCATGGGCAGGGACACCACACACTAGACCATGTCACCCAAAACTCTGTCCACCCTGGCCTTGAACACTGCCAAGGATGGAGCATTCATCACTTCTTTGGGCAATCTGTTCCAGTGCCCCACCACCCTCACAGTAAAGAACTTCCTTATATTTAAGCCAAACTTCCCCTGTTTAAGTTTGAACCTGTAAACATAGAAAATGTAACCTAAAGAACCAGAACAAATCAAGACCTCAAATATGTATCCTAGACAGCTTATTTCATGAGAGTGGAAAACTGACCATCCAAAAGTAAAAGCTGAAAACTCTCACACTTCAGGTCATACACCACCCTTCTGACAGTAACGAGATATCGAGAAACCCAACATTATGCTCTGAAGTTTAAAATATGCCCTCCTCCCCTCACCAAGTAATGTGGCACCCCTCCCCTCTCTCTTCTTTAAGATTAAATTAAGAGAGCAATTTTTTAAATGCTGCACTACTACAGTGCTGAACCAAAGTGCTAAACCCGCGAACAGTTAATTGTGTGTATTTACTGCTGACCCAAGTACTTACGCTGATCAATAGTAACAGTTGCTATTTCTCCAGAGTGTTCTTGGCTAGCCAACACATCTGCAAATTAAGAAAAAACCCAAGTTTTTATTTAACCACAAACTGCAAATCACCTGAAAATCAAGAACTTTCAGATCTCATATTCGAAAAATTCAAAATTTGGTCTCAGTTTTAAAGAGACATGCATAGCTCATGGTCTCATGAGTACAGACATTTAATGTCTGCCATTCAAGTTTCAGAAATAAACAAGTCCAGAGGAGGGCCACGGAGATGACCAGGGGACTGGAGCACCTCCCATATGAAGACAGGCTGAGAAAGTTGGGGCTGTTCAGCCTGGAGAGGAGAAGGCTGCGTGGAGATCTCATCACAGCCTTCCAGTATCTGAAGGGGGCCTATAGGGTTGCTGGGAAGGGACTCTTCATTAGGGACTGTAGTGACAGGACAAGGGGTAATGGGTTCAAACTTAAACAGGAGAGGTTTAGACTGGATATAAGGAAGAAGTTCTTTCCTGTGAGGGTGGTGAGGCAGTGGAATGGGTTACCCAAGGAAACTGTGAGTGCTCCATCCCTGTCAGTGTTCAAAGTCAGGCTGGACAGAGCCTTGGGTGGCACGGTTTAGAGTGAGGTGTCCCTGCCCATTGCAGGGTGGTTGGAATTTGATGATCATAAGGTCCTTTCAACCCTAACTGTTCTGTCATTCTATGATGTACATGGTGAATTTCAAGGTACTTAATGAATTCTCCATCACCTAAAAGCCTTAGCTAATTCATGCAAATTAAGATGAAAATAGTTTTTAGTCTGCCAAGTTACATTCAAGCATAATAAATCTCAAATGAACATATATATTACAGTATTCTGAATATAAATGCATCACTTTATCAGTTGTGCACTAAGGATTTCATATTGCTTATGCTCAATAATCTTCACTTCTATATGACATAGAGATGTATATTAAATAACTCACAATCAATATATAATTATAAAACTGTCAAATTTGGGAGATACACAAACTAAGAATTTTATTAAAAACAAAAGAGGAGTTATCAGTCATTATTTCCTATTAGTTACTAAGTTTGATAAAAGATGGGCAAAAAATGTTTAGTATGCAGACATGTGTCATAACAGCAGATACTTTCAATAATACCTCCTGTCATCCTGTATTGATACCTTCATTTTTACTGCCAATATTAAAATCATAGAATCTTAGAATAGTTAGGGTTGGAAAGGACCTTACAAACATCAAGTTCCAACTTGTTGTAGTTTGAACCCAGCCAGGCAGCACGTTCACCCACTCAACCCCTCCTTCCTGCCC
>NDXB01011944.1:0-24255 GCA_002631895.1 Agapornis roseicollis
CATGAGAGCTGCCTTTACAAAATGGGTCTCTTCCTTCAGCCACCTCAGTGGGTGCTGGAGGCCTTGGATACATTCAAGCATCCTTCTGGCTCTGCAAGAAGCTAAAAATCCCCACACAAATTCCCACTCATCCTCCAACCTCTCTTTCTCATTTTGCTTTTTCTATGTTCAAGGGCCTTCAAGTAATCAGATTTGATTACAGCCACCTGAGGTATTAGGAATTGGTACACCCTGCTCCTTAACAAGCAGGGAACACTTCATGACCCCTGCCCCAAAGCAGAAATGGCAAAAAGCGATGAGAATAAGAATACAATCCAGTCTAGGGTCAGCCCCATCTTCAGCTGGGACTCCCTCCTTAATCTGACTCTTGGATCAAGAGCCCTGTTAAACCTATGCTCACAGATTCCATTTTGGAGGACTGCTGTTTCTGCCTTGAGTTACGCGAGTGGGGATTTCATGAAAGTACCCCATCTGAGAGACTCCTCTTCAGTGTCTGCCTTGAAATAGCACCTATGTTCTCCTTCCCTAGGAAACGTGACCTCGATAGAACAAGTATATGTGCAAGGCACCCTAAGGGACTTTTGACAAAAGACACACAGAGAAGCTGCACACTTACTGGGTTGGACAGACAGCCTGGTCCCCGAGCCAAACGTCAGCTGCCTGTAGCTGCTGCCATAATCACACAGCATTTCCTTCCATAACAAAAAGCCCTGCAAGCCACTTGAAGAAGCGGCATCTGTCCCCAGGCCTCTGCCCAGCCAGGCCTTGTAGAAGGGCAGCAGAAGGGTGACAAGAGGCCGAAGGATCCCAAGCAGGAGCACATGTTGTCAGTCTGCCCATGTGGGATGAGGCTGGGGCTGGGGACAGAACTAAGGGGCATTCCTCAACCTCCTTCCCCTGTCCCCACAGTTCCTCCAGCCTTTCCCTTGCATTGATGTTAGAGCAGGAAATCTACCCCAGGTTGAACAAAAACCAGCCCAATGGTGAACGTTCCATAGAGCTCCCCAAGCCTGAAAAGCATCAGGCAGTCTTGGCTTGCTCAGCAAGCACTTTCTGAGCATCACAAAGAGCCTTGTCCCACTCCCAAAAGGTGCCTTTGCGGTAAGCACCATTGCTCACAATCTGCTTTCCACTGCAACATGAACCCTTCAGGGTCACAGTGACACTGGAGAGCAAAAGGACTGCTGGAACAACTTCAGTATGGACAGGACCTGCCTCCATTCTTGTCTGGGGTATCAATTCTCAATAACGCACACATCCATCTATACCCAGGGGGAAGAGGGAAATGGGAACAGGCTTCTAAAGAAGCTTTGATACCGTAACAGGCAGCACAGGAGCACAAGGCAAAGAGAGATGCAGGAAAAGCAAGTCCAAGAGACATCTGGAGAACTGCACAATTCACTTCCAAGATTGGTCTCCATGAATCTACTAAAAGCAAGATGAAAATTCAGCAATTCCAGTTTCCAGAAGTTGCTTCTCACCTGGTATCACCAAAAGCTCCGTTCCCTTTCCAAAAGTGACTTTGCCTCCAGTATTCACACTCTGACACAGCTCATTACAAAAATGTCTGCATCTGCCCTGCACGTATCTCCAACAGAAAGAACCTGCATTCACACCACAGCAAAGCTCCCTCACACAATAGGCTTGAGTCCAGTGTCATCACCCAGGCAAGGATTCCCAGCTCACTTTGACTTTTCAGTGCAGGGTTTCCCTTTGTCTTTTCTTATTTTTAAGGCCTATCACTGACACCTCCCTCCCATGAGAACGCTGCTCCAGCATCAGGGGGGCTGTGCAGCCCCAAAGTGCTGCTGCACACAGCGTGGGCAAATCTGTCCCTCAAAATGCGTTTCAAGTTGTGCATCCAAGTGGGAGGCTTTGTGCATGTCCAGTATCTCTGAGACCCCCCTGATTACATTCTCTGCATTAAATGAAACACTGCCCATGTTCTCCTTCCCTTCTGTAATGTGACCCACATAGAGTTAAGTATGCCTAAGAGGGCACTACGGTGAACAGGCAAGGACTGTGGACAAAGGAAACACAGGAAAGATGCACACTCACTGGGCTGGACGGTCAGTCTGGTCCCTGAACCAAAAGTGAGCTTGTTGTAGCCGGCATTATAATCACACAGCATTTCCTTCCATAACAAAAACCTCTCAAGCCACTTGAGAAGCAGCACATCTCCCCAGGCCTTTACCCAGCTATGCCTAGGCTAGGAGGGGTAGCACAAGGGTGGCAGTGCTTCCCACTCATTCAGATGCTTGGGAAAGGCTCTTGGATGTGAATTATACAGTCACAGCTTCCAAAGGAGGAAAGAATTTCATTTCTTTTCACAAGTTTTCACTTGCTTCCTTTCCCCAGGATGGAGCCTTTGGTTAGGTAGGAAGCCAAGGGAATACTTTGAAAGGAATACTAAACCATCCCAAATTGCTCCACAACTTGGAGCACCACACTGTTATTTGTGAAGCTGGACCACAGGATGGTCTCTGTTGAGTCCATCTGAATGCAGAGAGGAGACAGCTCACCTGGCACAACAAGAAGTTTGGTTCCACTTCCCCATGTGAGTTTTCCCCATTCACCAGCACTAACACCGTGAGAGCTGCCTTTACAAAATGGGTCTCTTCCTTCAGCCACCTCAGTGGGTGCTGGAGGCCCTGGATACATTCAAGCATCCTTCTGGCTCTGCAAGAAGCTAAAAATCCCCACACAGATTCCCACTCATCCTCCAGCCTCTCTTTCTCAATTTGCTTTTTTCACGTTCAAAGGCATGGGAATAACCAGATTTGATTACAGCCACCTGAGGGTTTAGAGATGGGAACAACCAGCTCCTTAAGAGGGGGTCTGCTTCATGATCCCTGCCCAAAGCCTTGTTGTGCAGGAATGGCAAAAAGGGATGGGAATAACAACACAATTCCAGTCTAGGGTCAGAGTAACCATTGAAACCACCTTTCTTTCTGACCACATTTCCATCTGCAGGTGGGATTTGTTACTGCGCAAGATGTACCACAAAATAGAGCTATGCATTTCTACTCACAAAATCCTCTTCTTGCCAAGTCACAGAACAGCCTTGGGACATAGTTTTGGGTCATACTGCAGTACTGAGGTTTAATCCACTTACTTGGCAAGACAGCCCCTGAGGCAAAGGTGAATTTGAGGCTGTTGTCACAACAGCAGAGCACGTAACCACAGTTCCCATGGGTAGCTCCCAGCTGGTGACACCTCCACCAATGGGGCTGCACTGGCAGCCTCTTCACCTCTACCGTGGTCAGTTGGGATGCTCACATGGAACTGAACACTCGCTGCCTTTCGGCAATGTGGGTCACTGGTGGACAATTTCATTTGCTTGGCTTTGTTGAGGGTCCCTCTGCCTCTGCCTGTCTGCTCAGCCACAGGAGGTTCCTCTTTCACTGTCCAGCACCACAGGCAACAATCTACCTACCTAGGGGCATTTCACATGACTACAGGGAAACATTTTACCAAACACAAGCTGAGCCTTGCCCAAGTTGCCTGAAAGTCCTAAGGTAAAGAAGAGAACTGAATCCCCTTTATATGTATCCCCATGGCTTTCCACAGTCATGCACAGGTACTGAGTACAAGCTGGTCAGTCTGTCTGTCCGTCTGTCCTAAATCCAGCTGGCTGCTGGACTATTGGCATCCTGGAGCACCATGTCCAAAGCACATTCCTCTAAATAGCTGAACCCCACCACCTGGAAACACTTTTAAGCATGACAGTACCTAGAAAGAGCACCTCTGCTCTCCTGCCCCTGTTTAAGGTGGCATGGATCTACCAAGTACATCTACAGGCTGCTCTAGAGGACACTCAAGGGCTTTTGAAAACTCAGACCCAAGAAGCTGCACACTCACCAGGTTGGACGGACAGCCTGGTCCCTGAGCCAAAAGTCAGCATGCCGTAGCCATAATCACACAGCATTTCCTTCCATTACAAAAAGCCCCGCAAGCCACTTGAGAAGCAGCACATCTCCCCTGTACTCCCTGTACCGGCAGCTTCCGGTCCTTTGTCCACCCCAGCGAAACAGAGCAAGGAGGATTATTTCAGACCGAGCTAGCATGTTCCCTTAGCAAAGTCCATCACTAGATCTAGACAAACATTCATGATCAAACACCCAGCCATGTCGTTGCTCTCAACCACCCCAGGAAAAACCTCAAAGAAAGGAGCAGTGTTGGACTTACGTGGTCTAATAGAGAGTCTTGTTCCAGAGCCGAAGACCGGTGTATAAGCACCAGCTCCAGTGTTCACACAGCGTTTCCTCTCTTTACAAAAACCTTCCCAACCCCTTGTCAAAGCTGGGCACCCACACCCCGAGTACACATCTGATTGTCACTGACAAGCAGCTACATCCCCAAGCAAAGTCCCCCCATTATCTGACTAGGGGATCAAGAGCACTGTTGGACCTATGGATACAAGCTCCATTTGGAAGTCTTTTGCTTCTGCCCTGAGCCAAAGACTGTCCTGGAGGAGAGAGGGTGGCAAGTAACCCCACAGCTGCAGAACCATAAGTCCAGGAAGACTGATGCTGGGAATCTTGCTGGGCAGTGGGTAGCTATACCCACCATGGAAGGAGACTACAGTGAAGTGGTGGCACTTACTAGGGAGAACATGAAGTCGTGTCCCTTTGCCAAATGTGAGCTTTCTGTCATTCACACAGTGGTTTTCAGCTCAACAGGAACACCAGCTCACCCACATCATTAGAGAGACAGGCAGCTTGTGCTCACATAGCCATGGCACAAAATATCTGTCCCTGAGCAAAAGGGTTCGGGACCCCGCACTGTTCATCCACTGGGATGGATGCTCTTTTTCTCTATTCCTCTCATGAGGACAACTGACATCAATAGAGGCTGCCCACAAAATTATTGTTATAGTCATTGCTCCAGAACCTTCACTGACCTCTGAACATTCACTAATGTTATCGCTCTCCATGACATATTCAGGAGAGTTCAGGCCTCCAATAGGTATTTAGATTTATAATGATCTTTTCTCCCCTGATGCAAGGTCAAACTTGACCTTCAATTGCCCGTAGGAGGAAAGAACAATGGAATTTTAATGTCTCTTTCACAGAAGAGGGGATTAGGCTCCCCTACCCTTACTCCTTCTGGGTTTCTACCTACCTGCTTTCACTATCAGCTGTGTGCCACTTCCAAATGTGACTTTCCAGTCAGACAATGAATTCACACAGTGAAACAACAACTGACAAAAACCACACACAACTCTTGGTCCAGACAAGTATGTGATGCATTGTTCAAAAGAGATCAAGGCAGAAAACAGATGTCACCCGTCACATACTTCTGACTCCAAATTAGGGTGTCATTGTAGTCGCATTCTTCTGATCTTGCCATAGAAATGCAGACAGAAAAGGTTCTGAAAAGTACGAAGTAGCAAATCAAGCCTATTGTGCTTTTTGGACAGCTTTGATGTAGAACGATTTTTGCCATAGTTAGAGGATGGGAGAAACTCAGCCTTGCTTTTATGATACGAAACAGCTATTTGCTTAAAGATGTACCTGTGCCTCTGCCAAGGGTGAGTTTCCAGGAAGACTCAGTTGTCCCACAGTGATGAGCAAACATACATTGCAACCGAGAGAAAAGGAGCAAGCAAATTAAGCAAAGCAAAGAAGCGGAAGAAGCACAGAAAACGAGCGAACAAAACTGGTAAAGGAGAAGCCTTTAACCTTTTTTTTTAAACAACTAACATAGCGGTTTCTGAAACTTCTCCTGGTCTAAAGGAGTTCAGGCGGATCAGCCTGAGCCTATGGGCCAGACCCATAGCAGAAAGAAGCCAAGAAAAACAAGCAGAGGGAAACCCCAAGAAAAACAATTGAAGGTCCTATTTTCTCTTGTTTGTTCCATTGGAATAAACCCAGTAAAAGATCCAAATCTAAGCCCCAGAAGCCAGTTTCACCTAATGTTTGACATGTTCTTCATGAACACTAATCTCAAATAGGTTTCATTCTGACTAACATGATGCTTGCACCACACAAAGGTCATTCACTGATCTTGCAGAACAAAAGCAATTCCTGACCTATTCCACACGTACCAACATGACAGGGAAGTTCAAAGGGAATTGTTTAGAATGTGCTTTTCTTCCCCATGCCTTTTTCTTTGTATTTGAAAGAGGCTTTTCTGTCTGTATTTTAAGGAGGATCTCACAAAAGAAAGACCTGCAGTTCTCTGTCTTTCCTAACCATATTGGTAAGAGATACCTACTGGGCTTTACCAGCAGCCTGGTTCCTCCTCCAAAGGTAGGTCTTGCCACATTTCCTGAATACACACTGCCAGAAGCTCCTTTACAAAATCTCCCAAGCTCTTCTGCACATGTCAGGTTCCATGGCAGGAGACTCTGGCTATCAAAATGAAACTATATGTGCAAAATGGCTGCTCAAATAAAGGCTGCGTTGTCTCTTCTCCACCTCCTAGCAGGCTGGTAAAGAGAAATGTTACCAGAAGCGCTTCATCCTCCAGTCCTGAACACTGCATTTCAGGGGAAAATGCAACTGAGCAGTCAGATTGTCTGGTCAGAATGACCTGGTCCAGGATTTCACAGCAGCACAACTTCTACAGGCTCTTCTATCTCTGCTAATGCGTATTAGAGAACATCTTTTAACAGGACAGAGAATTCCTGATCCTCTGAAGAGCCATCTTTTTCTTTGCTCTCTGTTTCTTGCTCATGTATAAGTAGCCCTTGAGGTACTCTTCAAAAGGGATAAATATGACAGAAGAAAAGTCCATCCTTCTATACTGTCTGCAGTGGCTCTTTCTACCAAAGAATACCACGAAGCTCAAGCTGCATGAGCAATGAGACAATTCTGCAGCTTGGGAAAGGTTTGTCACAGCTCTCTGGCACTGCATGCTGATTTACACTGGTTTCATTTGGCTGGGAATCTCATCCTCACTTCCTTTGTGTGATTAGAAGCTTTCCACTGTAATTACTGTAAGAAGGACTCTCTATAAGCTATTTCTATCAGACCTTACAAAAAAATCCACTTCTATTTCTTGCTGCTTGTCTTCACACTGTATGTTCCAGGCACACTGCCATTTCAGCCTTAGGAGCAGTAGATACAGAAGAATGTCATTATGGACTACCAGTTCCAAGCACCAAGTTCTCCAGTTCTCCAGTACTTCCCAACCTACTTTTGTTCAGATCATGCACTCACCTGATGTAACGCTGAGCCTTGTTCCTTTGCCAAACTTCAACTGTTCCTGAACTCACACATCATTTAATTCCTTTGCAACAACCTTTCCTCCTCTGCAATTAGACACAAACCTAGGAAACAGCAGATCTGTGATGATTTCTGGGCAGGAATGAACCAAGACGATCCTGTCCCAGACTTACTCAACCCAGCAATGAAAACCTAGGCATATATATGAAATCTGATCATAATATGCCCATTCTGCGAGCTACCTGGACAGGAAAATGCTTACACCCTAGCTACGAGCCTTCATTCTTTGCTCTTCATGAAGACTTCAGATCTTACATGCAGACTAAAATATATGAGAGAAAGAGAACTTGCCTTTGCAGTCAAAACATTAACCATACTCCTAATGAACTGCTGTAGTGGATAGGCACATTTCAGCTGTTTGTTGCATACAGTTTGGCCCACATATATTTAGGTGGATTATTTGTTTGTATTAGAATTTTAGCAATACAGTGATGAAGATGTCATGAATGCAGCCCCACATTGTCCTTTTCGCACCTTATCAGGGCATAAATCGCTCACTGCCTTTCAAAGAGGATACAGATCAATTCAAGTCTATACCTGAATTAACCTACTCTTTGTTATCTGAAATGTGACACATCCACTAACTGTGCAAACACAGATAGCTGGGAAACTTCTTACTGCAGGAATAAATGACCTTTAAATCCCCAAAAGCCAAAGTTCATCACAGCATCATCAAGCTCAGGTTTTGGGATGTTCATTTCTGGCACTTACTTGGATGAACAGACAGCCTTGTTCCCATCCCAAAAGTCAGCTTTACGTAGGCACCTGCAAAGTTTCACCGTGATAAAGAGCTTTACCAAAATGCTGGCAGTAGGTTTCGACTCAAAGGAGGTTTCTAACTTTGATGTGTATAAAGAGATCTCTCCGGTTGGTTCTTCTCAAGCTTCCTAGGCCAAACATTCTCATGACACTTTGCTCCTGTGAATCCCACTGCTGTGAGATCCTACCTCACCAGCCTAGCTCAAATACATCACAGAGGATAATGTAGTTGCAGCTTTCTATGGTAACAGCAACTGTAGAAGGCAGAAAAGCGAACGGTAGCCATGAAGATAGATAAGAAATTCAAGATGTTTTCTTTGCACGTTACAAATTGCAGCTATTCCTTATCACATAGAGGCATTGACAATTTTCATTTTAAAACAAGTTGACAGTTATACACAGGGATTAAGTATTCCAAGCCATGACAAGGCCATTGAAACGAACAGCACCTCAAAAAGCAGCCATGCATTTGTCTGCTGAGAAAAGGTAAAAGAAATAATCCTGCAGTAACTCTTAAAATACCCGAATATGTGCAGATGTTCTTCAGAGGAGAAGGAACATTTATTCAAACACTTTCACTTTTCTCACCAATGCAATCTTTCTTTCTGTGTCACATTCCATAGAGAAGAAAAATATTTTGATTGGATAATCAGGAGCAGCATCTCTTCCAGGGTATCTTAGCTGATCAGATGCACTCCAGCCTCAAGTACATTTACTTGCAGCATTTGGATACATGAGAAGTTTTAAGGCATTTCATTTCTCTTCTATTGCACAAAGAGCAGACACCAAAGGACAAGTCATTTTGACAGAGACTTATAGCAAGTGACCATCTCTAAGGCCATTCCTTTAACATCCACCCTCCCCATGACTGACTGCACCACTAAACTTGAGTATGTCTGTTCAAGAGTATACCCCTTGGTATAGTCATTGCTGTGACTTCAGTGGATCTAACATAGAGAAGGATTCTGATGTATGGCACCCTGAACTACCAGGCTGATGAATCATTACATACATAGGCTTGTGGCCAAATTCCTGGCTAAAAGTAAAAGGCTTACCTGTTTCCAGAAGCAGCCAGGTCCATAGCCAAAACTTGATGGCACTGGTGTGGCTCGGTCTTTCTCCAGTGAGAAACCCTCCCAAAGAAGATCTCAGAGTTCAAGGGAGTAGAGAGTTTCATCAGAAGAACACAGCTTCTGACTGCATCCCATCTGTAGCATTCCTGCATGCGCCAACTTGCCCTGCAATTCCTTTATCACAGCACACCAGACTCTTTGGCACTTGTATTCATCCATCTTCCCATCAGCCTCTTGATTGCCTGAAGCCAGAAAGCTTGTGCTGCTCTTTCAGACTTTCTCCTTGTTTAGCAACCTTTGGAAGACCCTGCTCTGCTTTAGACATAACAGCTTTTCGGAGCACAAACACACACCTTAATCCCAGCAAGACATCTTCCGTCCAGCCTAGGACCACCAAGTTTCCTCAGTAACTTTAAGCTGAATAACTTTAAGCTCCTGAATAACTTCAAGCTCCCTTAGAGTTTAAGCTGCCTTAGAAACACTAATGAATTCCAAAAGCAGTGCTGTCAATGTTTCCTGTATTCTACTCCATTTTATCCTGTTTCAAATCACCTACAACTGCCCAACTGTTTCAGCTCCCATCTCACTTCAAGTATTCATCTTCTTTCACCTGTGCCTTTCTGGCACTGGACTTTCTAGAGCCCTTATATCACACAGCAAGGGCTTTCACCTACACCTGCTGGCAAGGCAAGAAGCCAAAGATGAGCAAAGACTTTTGATTTGCGGCATGTGCAGAGACAACATCTACTGCTGGTGGCAGGGGTTTGTTTGTGGTTTGGATTGGGGTTTTGTTCGTTTGATCTATTTACTGGATGTCACCAAACCGAAAACGTTGTAAGAACAATAAACATTTCGACCAGCAGGGAGCAGGAGAGATCAAGGGAAGGCGAGGAAGTTCACAGCGATGGGTCTGGTTTCATCAGGCACTTTTTCGGGGAAACAGAACATACAAGCCAAAGGATAGCCAGCAGAATGCAGGGATTGCTTTCTTACATTGTAGTTTTAATGCTATACAAGCCAACAGAAAGATCCAGTTGTACAAGCAGATATTTAACATTTACCATTCTTGTGTGGCTTGATATTGTTTAAAGTAATAATAAGAAAACAGTTTATCTTATTTGAAATATCTGTAAAAGGGTATATGATGAGCTCACGGTGAAATAAAGGCTGGTTTACCATCTCAATTGATTCCCTAGTGAAAGGCTCCCCCTGCTATACACTGTGTGGTAGAATGCACTAAATAAGCATTTTACTAGTTTGGGATTGCAAATTTCACCTGTCTTCTGCATAGGATGAAGGTCTTCCTGCAGGTGTCTGCAGGGTCCGAGTGAGCAACTTGACAAAACCTAACTAAGCAGACCTGACTCTGTACTCTGTAGAGGCTGTCTTGAAGCTAGCAGTAGCTCAGCGTGTGAAAACCCTTCTTCCCCCTGCAGGATGTGGTTAACTTGCTTTTCAAAACAAGGAGTTAGTCTTGCAGGGTGTAACTTAGTCATAAATGTTGACAACAGCATCCTGCCTGCTGCCCGCGAGAGGAATGTGTGTGGTGGGGTCTTTTTGACTACTAACCAAGTTGCTATGGAAACTATCGTTCCATCAAACGACCATACGGTATTTCCTGTTGGCCTCTTCCTAGTATCAGTGAGCGGAAAAAAACAGCATGTTTTAGACATGTACCTCTTCTTGCTGTGATGCAAAATATCTTGTTGGGATCTCTTCAAAGTGATCTGAAAGACCAGAGCTCGTTTGAATCCCAAAGTCTACAATTCATGGCCCTGCTGATGCTTTTTAAAGTGCCAAAGAGCATCTCCACTTCCTTGTACAAAGTCTACAAAAGACAAATTGGATCAACAAGAAATCTAAGTTATCAAAACTGTATTTCTAATCTTAGTGGTCATCAGGACAGTGGGATTTCAGGAATCTGCATCCCAAATTCAGAAGAAAAAGCACAAAACAAACCACTACATTTTGGCCTAGGAAAGCTTTATTTTGGTCACTACCAAAATGCACATGCCATACACTTTGCAGAAGAAATACAGGTTTAATAAAGAAATGCTTCTCTGGTTGAACATTATCTGGTTGAATGAATCACTTGAGATCCAACCCAGGTCTTCTCTTCTACTCTAGAAAATTATTGTTATTAAAGCTATCTAAAAAACATTAAAGCTGCAAATAGCATCTACTGTGCCTGAATTCTCTCAACTGCAACACAAGAGTTCACAGACAGTAATTGAATATGCCTGTAAAAGGTATTTTAAAAGTATCATATGTCTATAATGAGGGTTGGATTTCTTAAAGCTACTGAAGTAGGTGAGATGCTTCAATTCAAAGGCTATTCAAAGGGGAGATCAAATTCTATTTAGCAAAAGAATGAGGAAAAATATACTCTCCTCAGGCACAGAGGGAAAAGAAACAGCAGAAATGGTTGCAACTCTTAAAAATAACTAATTCAGCTAGGCAGGATTCAGCAGTATAAAATATCTTCAGGGGAAGGTGCTGTATTGTGTTCTGGATGGTTATAGTCAGCAGATTTGACACTGGCTGTTCATCCCATTGTGCTGCTGATACACTCTCCCTCCTACTTGTTTTCAGGTTGCTGTTGCCTTGCTTCTTCACTGTCTGCAAGAGCAAAGTGTGGTTTAAACTACATTTAAGGCAATTGGACCTACATGACACTGTTTCATAGCTGTCCGATCAAGATGGGTAGACTCACAAGACTTAGGCTGGACTATCTTTCGTGCCTCTCTGAATGCCTTAATGTAAAAATCCTGCCCCCTTCACTCTTTCTCCAATAGTTCACACATCAGTGCTTCGGAAGCCTTGCCCTTGTCTCCTTTTTTTGGGTTCTCTCCAGGCTTTGTGCGCTGCCACTTGAAATAGTCAATGAGATAACTCTGAGGCACTTCTGGTAATACCCAACCGGCTCTCGCAAAGCCAGTTGGCTGCAGAGAAAATCTGGGGACCAACCACCAAGACCTGAGCTTTGACTACAGAAAGGGGCTGTTTGCTTTGTGATTTGTGAGGGAGCTTTTTAGCTGTTGGGGGGGGAGGTGTTGGTTTTGGGAGGAGTTTTTGTCATAGTTTAGGGGGGTCTCAGAAATCCACAGGGGTTATTTAAAGGAAACAGGCCCAGATGGAAAGGTGTTGCTGCTTGTGGGGTTAGAGAGGTACACAGAGGCAGATGGTCTTTCCTGGCATGTGCTTCCAGTATTTTTACCAATCAAGCTGTATGCTTCCTTACCTCAGAAAAGAAACAACTTGATACTCATGAGTGTATTGAAGGCGATGCTTTTTGCCAGCAGGACTCTTAAACCCAACACAGCCACAGAGAGCATGTTCGCTTTTTCCACTTTGGTACCTGCTTAGTGATAAAGAAAAGATGGGAGAGATCATGGTCTAGATTTGGATAGTGTGATACTGGCAGAAAGTGGGGGAAAAACAGGTAATAGTTTAAGGGAAAGAAACAGCAACAAAGGAAAAGCTAGTCGAGAAGCATGGCACCAGGGGAGGAGGACGTCTGTCTAGACTGGATTTTGCTTCCTCTTGTCTGTCACTAAACTAGCTACCTTGAAAAAGCATGTCATCTTTGATGGGTGTGTTGTAGTCTGATTCCTCTACCCCTGAGAAAATACATTTCCATGCATTTATTCCCCAGCTGTGTAATGGAGCTTCACAATCTATTTGGATAACTAACCTTGTGCAGAGGTGTCTGTGGTGTTGCAAACCTTCCCTATTTCTGGGTCTTCAGCATTCTCTTCTGTAGCACAATAAAGAAAAGGCATTATAAATATTATCTACATTTTAAAAAGGATTAAACAAGGTGTTCATATGACCCAGTACAGCCAAAGCTGCACCACAGCACTGTACCTGCCAAGCTTGTGCTGGCTCTGATAGTGCTGTTGTTGAAATTGGCCATGCAATCCACCTCTGTGCCTTTTGTCAAGCTCACCACCTTAATAGTATCGTACAACCCCTCTGATGTCAAAATGGACGCACTTGGCTCATATGCAACTTCATTAGAGGACATGTCCAAGCTGATGTTCTTTGTGTAGACATTCCTTGCCAAACAAGCTGCTTTCCCAGTGCTGTCATCTTTCGGTTTCTTTGATTTCATCAAAATAACTTGTGGGACAGAACTTTCTTGGATGCCTGTGAAAATAGACATTGTTTGGGCATGATCTGATGAAGATGCTAGAAATTTGAGGAATGGACCGTGAAAATTTCTTCAAACCAAGAACACTTCATTGCAGTCAATGAGCTGTGTGCTACCTGCGCCTGAAGAGGAATTTCCTCTTGCCAGCAAAAGAACCAAAGTGCTAAACTCTTTTGAAAAGGCATAAAAGCTTTTACATGAGAGACCAGAGTATCACATCAGCATTCAATATTACCTTCAAATCAATGTAGACTGATGTCAGAATAACAGAATTTGGCAGTTTCCTCTGGTCTTACGTTTACAACTGAACATTCAGTGGCTTGAAAAACAGATCTTCCTTCAGAATGGTAACTTCCTATTCCATTGTCCCTTTGGAATTGGAAGTGAACTTAAATTGTTCCAAAATAGCCTTTTATTCCCATGTGAGATATCCTACAGACCTGTACCTGTATTAGGCAGCACTTAAGCAAGCCCCGTACCCTTCTGGAATGACAGCAAGATGCTTTAGGTATGTAAAATTACATGGGACACTTTTGCACCACTTTAAAGATCTTTGAAACCATCATAACAAGTCTTAAGGTGTGTACCTGGGTACTTAGGATAACAAAGATCAACCTAACGAACTCCCCTGCTGCCCCAGCATTCCTGCTCCCACAGGAAAGTGGGGGGTGACATCCACCTTTTTGTACATGATGAAATCCCAAATAAAGATAGGAGGAACTGAGGCTTCTTAGACTCTCTGTGTACCTCATCTGTGTTTTCAAAGCATACTTGTTTTGGTAGCCAGCTTTCATTTATTCTAAGTGGCCTTGGACATGCAGCAGTTGTAAAAACTGAAGCCCAAGGATATTTAACCTCCTTCCTCCTATGTCTCAATGCCAGAGGAATTATTTACCTGGTGTGGTGCCAGTGTCAAAAACTCACTTCTCATATCAGAGAGCTAAGCTCCATCTCAAAACCTCTCTCTGCTGCCACTAAGCTCTGTATTCCTGCTCAAAATGAGGCAGTGAAAATCCACTGGACAGGACACTTCACACTGGGCCAGAGTACTGTCCAGACTGGGATTTGAGGATCATGGAGTAACAGTGATATACAGAAGTAGCCCGGTTGTCCCTGTGAAGTCTTCCTAAGCAGATACAAGCTGAGGATTTAGCTTGAAGCCCCGGCCAGAGCGACTGCACTCTAGAGATCACTGCAGCAGAAAATTCTTGCAGTGAGCCCAAATCATCAGATTCTTTCCCCACCTTAATTATAACATAGATTTTAGCAATAAAATCATGTTACTTACTTGGCTCAACCGTGAGAGTGGTACCACTTCCAAACACCAGCTTATGTAAGCCCACACTGGTAACCCTTGTTTCAATAACTACCTCTTTCCCCATGGTATTTGAAAGTGTTGTAAAAACAGAAAAGCCAGATATTTGTCCTACTTACCCAGGTGTGCGACCCCAGAAGGGTATCCAGAGCCACATTTTCTTCCAAGCGGGGAAAGGGAAAACCAACCATTGAATAGTTCAGTGATTTCAAAACGCTCGCCCGAGTAAAAAGTTCCCAAGTTCTTCCTTCTGTCTTTTCGAAACCCCAGGAGCTCTGTGTTCCCAGGATAAATAGAAATACTAAAATGATGTTATATTTGCCTCCTGAATGATTTCAGTCACCTATGTCCTTTCTTCTCCTAAATATATTGCCTCTTTTCCTTCTCGGGGTATTTGTACAGAGCCCTGTGTTGTTTATACCACTGTGATATCCCATGTCCCAGACACAGTGATACATGTCATAACAAAAACTGCCTCTTCCTTCCTTTTCACTAGGCAGATTACAGAGGCAGTCGTATGACTTCTCAAGTGGTTTCTGACCCACATGAAGGAACATGAGATGGCTTTCAAAGAACGGTTGAAAATAACACCCAAGAGATTGAATTGTAAGTGAAAACGTGGGGGTTACATGAGGCATCTGAACAGTCTCATGGAGTTAAGCTGGATAGAAAGCAGGGAACTAAAATCAGCACTTTTAGTGCTATCTCAAAGCACTTATGAAACTGTTTCTGGACTGCAGGAAACTGTCTACATTTTCACCTTGCATTTGGTTCCAGTGCTCAGGAGCATGAGAAATGCACCTTACCTGGTCTCTTTGAGTTGGTGTGTGGTGGTGACTTGGTGCTTTAAAAAGTCTTCGTGCTGTTTTAAGTATGATGAGAAAGTAGTCAAACTGATTGTTCTTTGTTAAGTAAAAGCACTGAACTCGTGGAAGTGGCTATTAAAGAGTAAAGGGATTGTTGCAGATTGATCAAAATCCGTCACTGTTCGGCACTGTAGGGCACCTTCAAGGGCACTGTTTCCACCTTCAAGAGGAGGGAGTGAGAGTTTTGTGCGGTGGCTCAGCCTTTTTCAATCACTGTGGTACGTAGTACACACCATGGTAGCCAGTTTTACAAAAACATCTGGGTTTTCTCAGTAGCAGGTGGTGTCTTCTCTTTCCTGTCCTTTGAAGAGCTGGATTTTACTTTCCATCTACACCGCTCTACTCCTGAACTCTCCAGCACTGTTGCAGAGACGTTGCTATACACTAAACCCAACATTATCAGCATCGCTTTTCCTGGCAGACTGGGTAGTGTTAACCTCTCACTAAAACATTGCCCATACTTGTCAAAAAGGAATATTGCTCCCTTTGAGTTGTTAGCGCTGTTCTCACATAAACGTTTGTCTTTTAAGAAACATCACGAGGCTTAGGGTGAACTATTTTTCTGCCACTCTCAGTTGAGTTTCATTCTACACTTTCTAACTTTTTCTGGACATTCAACTATTGATCATCTCAAGGCCAATTTTATGCCAAATAATCATCAGTACATGTCTAGGAATGGTTCAGAAGCGATTCTGGTTTAGCTGATGGTGGTTTAAGGGAATCTGTATCCTTCCTGTGCTACAGTTTCTTATTTACTCAGATTTTTGGTTTTTAGTCTTTCTTGAGTGCCCTTTCTATAAGGGTCTTGGGAGGTTTTTCATGATTATGTGCACTAGTTTCTTTGATCCTGTGAACTAGACTGCTTGAGTTGGCTTGGGACTTCTGATTCATTTCTATGTGCTTCAACTGATTTTGAAGGTGGTGAACATTTAGTTATGGTTAACTAAAGTTGGTTTTTTAATTGATTTTATCTTACTTTCATGACTTTGATTAATGGTTACCTGGAATTGTGGAGGAGTTTCTGAATCCTCAAATCCAGTTCCAAGACACAAAAGGAAATAGCATTAACTCATCCTGTACACAAATCTGTGTGCTTCCACGTTGCATTACTCAGTATTTTTATTTGCATTACTGTTGTTACAAAATACAAAGGTATGTTTCTCTTTTTCAAGCACTGTTTTTATTCCTGCTGCTCTATTTTCCATTGCTAACACAGGCATGTTCATCTGCTCTTCTCTTTATTGTATCAAATTATTTGCTCCTTATTGACTTGCTCTTCCAGGAAACTTGCAGCATTGGCTGATGTGATACTTCCAGTCTCTTCAACTGTTGGCAGGACAAAGAGAACAAGCTCTAAATACCTCCTACAAAAGACCTGAGTATTTCTCCCACACCCTTTCCAGTGAGACTCCATCCTCCTTGTCACTGAGATCTCAGATGCAGTTAAACAGCCTTTTCCATTCAGGTGGCCACAGAAGCACACCTGCCTTCACAGCCTCACACAAACCACACACTTGGATTTGTTTGGTTTAAAAGTCGAGTTCTGCCTTTGGTTTTTCTTTCTCTGCCCTGGTACACCCCCAAGAAATACTGCCAGTGATGAGTTAGAACATTTAGGCTATCAGGGTTCCAAGAGATGATACTGAACATGTGTCCTTCAGTTCTGTTTCAGAGGAAACTAAATGAGAGGGAGTCTCCTTTTCCTCTAGGAAAGTGTCCTAGGCATGTGAAGGTACCTTTAGAAGGGAACTAGCAGGTGGTCTGCGCATGCATGGATGCTTGAATTCCTTTAGCCCTTGCTGAAAACTCTACCCTGCTTCTTTCCAGAAGAATCTGTCCTTTCATAAACAGAATAACAGAGAGCTTGATTGGCAGGAAAACTTCCGGTGGGCAACAGGTAACGTGTTGCTGTAGGGCCAACTGGATCTCCCTGCAAGGAAGGACTGCAGGGTGGTGCTGGGACTTCAGAGCTGGTCCTGGGGGATGACACACCTTCATCCCAGTGGCCCCACATCCCTTGGTGCTGGTGAGCCAGGAGTCTACCAGATCCAGGCCCATGCAGAGCTGCTGTGGTGATGGGTACACCCGAGATGTGGCAGGTATCTCTGAGACCTTCCCTACCATGTGACCGGGCACCTCTGTCTGCACCTGAGAAAGGGCACCTGTGACCACAGGAGACAAGGATGAAGAGGCAGGAACAGCTCAATAGCTTCATCTCCTCCACTGCTTTCTTGGGCTTCGCCGTGTGATCTTCAGGATCCAGCAGATGCAAACACAGATCCTCACACTCCTTCTCCTGTCATAGCCTCAGATCTGGAAGAGAAACACAGACTTCTTCTTTGTCCTGTGAACTCCCAGATCACCCTCTCTACTTTCCCCATTCCCTCTGTTTGCACCTCAGGCAGAAAAACTCATGGACTGAACTGAGTCAACCTGAACTGTGCCTAAAACCAGAGCAGGGCTATTAACACCTCACCAGCTGGGCCATGACTGGGTACCTGTCCTAGTCGGAACTGAAGGAAACAGCAAAACTTGTTTCCAAAGGTGGTTTCAGACTGTGCGGCGCCTGAAGATTGGCTTGAAACATGGGAAGAAAGGTAGCAGAAGTTTAACCACTGTCCTATACAGCTCCAAGGCCCAACTTGGGACCCTGACAGCAGGTATGTGTTAAAGCTCAGCTGGATTTCCTGTCTCTGTGTGAACGGCACAGAAGTAGCGGGCGGAGTCCTGCGGCTGCAGGGCCCGCAGGAGCAGAGATGACTCAGAACGGGAATTGTCCCAGGACATTGTGGCTCGACCTTCCACCGCTGCTGCGTATTCTGCAGCACCCAGTGACCACGAAAAGGAGACCCACTCGATCCCGCCTCCGGGTGCCTGACGGTACCACAGAAAGGGGTAATTCTCGAGGTTGAAGCCGTGTCCGCGGCAGGAGAGGAGCGCGGAGTCCCCGGCCGCTCGCAGCCCCCCGCCGGCCTCCTCCAGCCTGAACCGCGCGCACTCCCCTGCGGACGGAGAGCGCTGGCAGCCGGGCGGGCGCAGCCACGACCCGAGGCCGTTCGCCAGCCCCCCCGGCGCCCCCCACCCCGGCACAGCGGCCGCCGCCGCCCCGCTCTGTCCCGGCAAAGCCCCGCGGCCGCAGCAGTGGCCGCCTGCCCTTCTCGGAGCTGAGCCGCGCCTGATGCCGACACTGGGGCCGCGGGACGAAACCTCCCCTCTGCCTTCCGTTTGCCTTCCCCTTCTCTTCCCAC
Organism: Agapornis roseicollis; assembly: GCA_002631895.1. Lineage (NCBI taxonomy): Eukaryota > Metazoa > Chordata > Aves > Psittaciformes > Psittacidae > Agapornis > Agapornis roseicollis. The sequence goes on from NDXB01011944.1 coordinate 18,647, forward strand.
CCGCTCCCTTACCCTCCCTTCCCTCTGCTTTCCCTTCGCCAATCCCGTCCCTCTCCTCTTCCCCAGCCCCGGGCTCGCTGCCCTCCCCGCCGGCCCCCACCTGCCGACCCCAAGGCCAACGCCAAGGCCAGCAGCCACGGGCACAGCGCGGGCACCACCATGTGCGAGCCGGAGAGAAGCCAAGGGAAGCCGGGCTCGGGCCCGCTCCTGCCCGCCCCTCACCGGGCAGCGCCGACGCCTCTGCCCGCCCCCAACAGGCCCGCCCCGGCCGGGTGCCGGGTGCAGGGTGTGAGACATGGCCAGAGCCGGGCCTGCTCACCCCTCCCCAGCTCCTCTCTGCCCACACATCTGCTCTGCCCACGTTTCACACATCTCTGGGCCTCTGGCAGCACCCAGACACCACGAGGCCCCCCCGACTCTGATCCCAGGCAGAGCCTGCTCACTGACTTGTCACGGGACGGGCCGTGACCCCTGCGAACGTGCCAGAGGGGACAGCTGAAGAGGAAGCTGATGTTGTTCAGGCACGCCCCAGGTATCTCCCACTGTGGTCCCTGCAGGGCGCAGTAATAGAGAGCACTGTCCTCCAGCTCCAGCCGAGAGATGAAGAGTGTCCCGGAGCTCTCATCAGCCTGGCAGGAAAACCTCTGGCGAAAAGAAGGGGCTGTATGGCTATAGGAGCCTCCCCGGCCCTTACTCTGCAGCAAGTACTGCAGGGGTCCACCGGGACGCTGCCGATACCAGGCCACGTAAACATAAGAGGCATTGGAGCTGTAAGTACATCTCAAGGTCCCGGTATTCCCTGCCTGCCACCACACCGCAGATGCCGTCGCTTGGATCTCATCACTCTGAAATGCAACTGAAAAAACAAAGCAGGGGCATTCAGTTAGTGCTTCGCTCTCACTGGCACAAGAAAAAAGCCCACGAAAGGGTCAACTGAAGGGGGCAATCATGTTGCCAGACAACGAAGTTGCCGAAGTCTTGGCTTTGGGTACCCCAGAGAAGAAGGGGGAAAAGGGAAGAAGGAAAGGCACAGAGACTGGCTGGGTGACAAGGAATATTCTGAAACCCTCCACAGAATTAATGACTGCATCTGGGACTCAGGAGATGGGAAACGGCAGTGCTGGAAAAGGAGCTCTTGCTGAAAAGCCAGGACCACCATGATGTGCAGAGATGGCTCTCCCATGCGCCTCTTACCCTGGAACAGGCCTGTGATGCCACAGCACACTGCTCCTCACAGTTTGTGCACCCTGGTGGGGCCCCAGCAGCTTTCTGTTAAGGCTCAGCGTGATTTATTGTCTCCGTGTAAATGGCACAGAAGTAGCGAGCAGAGTCCTGAGGCTGCAGGGCATGCAGGGACAGAGATGATTCAAGCTCTGAACTGTCTCGGGAGGCATTAGCTCGACTCTCCACGGCCTGCGCAAATTTAGCGACTGCAGAATCAAAGCTGATGATGGACACCCACTGGAGCCTGCCTCCGGCTGCCTGACGGTACCACTGAATTTCGTAGTTCTCGAAGGTGAAGCCGATTGCCCGGCAGGAGAGGAGCGCGGAGTCCCCGGCCGCTCGCAGCCCCCCGCCGGTCTCCTCCAGCCGGATCTGCGCCCGCACCCCTGCGGACGGAGAGCGGAGGCAGCCGGGCAGGGCGCAGCCACGACCCGAGCCCTTCACCCGCCGCCGCGGCGCTCCCGTCCCGACACAGCGGCCGCCGCCAGGCTCCTCTGTCCCGGCAAAGCCCCGATCCCGGCACAGGACCCGCCTGACCCATTCGGGGCTGAGCCGCGCCTGATGCCGACACAGGGGCCGCGACGAAACCTTCCCTCTGCCTTCCCTGTCCTTTTCCTGCTGCCTTCTCTCCNTCGCCTGACCGGGGCTGAGCCGCGCCTGATGCCGACACAGGGGCCGCGACGAAACCTTCCCTCTGCCTTCCCTGTCCTTTTCCTGCTGCCTTCTCTCCTCTGCTCTTGTCTCAGTTCCCTTCCCTTCTCTTTCCTTCCCTTCTTTCTCTCTGCCTTCCCTTTGCCAATCCTGTCCCTGTCCCCGTTCTTTTCCTGTCGCTCTCCCTTCTCCAGCCCCACGCTCGCTGCCCTCCCCTCCCGGCGCTCACCTGCCGACCCCAAGGCCCAGACCAGAGCCAGCAGCCACAAGCCCAGCCCGGGCACCATCACGCTGGAGCAGGAGAGGAGTCGAGCGGAGACGCGCTGGGGCCCGCTGCTGCCGCCAAGCAGCCTCGGCTCCTCACCGGGGCAGCGCCCACGCCTCTACCCGCCCGCAGCAAACGCGCCCCGGGCCGGCCCCCCGCGCCTCGGCCGGAGAAGGGAGGCGGTGCACAGGGGAGCGCGGGGCCCCGGCAGAGAGAGGAGCTCCTGGCCCTCGGCGTTTGGAGTTCGGGCTTTTCTCTTCGCCCGTGGACGCGGGGAAGGGCGGCGTTCCTGGAAGCGGCCAAACACCTGCCTGCGAATGGGAAGCAGGGAATGAATGCTTTACTTGTGCGTGCACCTTTTCCTTAACCTGTTTAAACCGTCTTGATCTAAACCTACGGGTTTTCTTTCTTCTACCCTTCCAGTTCTCTCCCCCATCCTGCTGAGGGGGCATTGAGTGAAAACCTCTGTGGTGCTTAGCTGCCTGTCGGGGCTCACCCACAATGGGAGAGGAAAAGAACTGGTACCTAACAACGATGCAAAATACCAGACGTGCTGGGGGCTGTTCAGCTGGAAAGGCGCTAAGGCTCCCAGTGGACAGCAAGTTGAACATGTGCCAGCAATGTGATCCTATGGCTCTATTGGGTTTATATGGCAAAGGTTGTGAAGCTGAGCAGGCTGCACAGGTTGTCTCCGTGCAAGAAGAACAGGGCTGCCCCTGTGTACAGACATGGGTGATACCAGCCAGCTCTAAATAGCTCCACTGCTGGCCGAAGTTAAGCCAATCATCTAAGCTGGCAGTGCCTCTGTGAAAGCATATTTACAACAGGTAAAAAGTACCACAGAGCATCTGTGAGGGGAAAAGTAAGAAAAACTGTGAGATAAAAATCCTGCAGACACCAAGGTCAGTAAACAGGGAGGTTGAGGAGATGCTCCAGGTGATAGAGCTCCTGCAGCCTGTTAAGAAGATAATGGTGAAACAGATTGTCCCGCTGCAGTCCATGGAGGACCCTGTGCTGCGTAAGCTGTGTATACCTTGAAAGAACCCAGTGCACTTAAAGAACCCAGGGAAGAGCAGGCTTTCAGGAAGGATCTGTGGCCTTTGAGTGGTCCACACTGGAGCAGCCTGTTTCTGAAGGACTGTATCCCACGGGGAGGAACCACAATGAAGTAGTTCATAAAAGGACTTTATACTGTGGGATGGAAGTGGTAGCACCTCCATCCAAGAGAATTGCTCTGAGCCTCACATACCCTCCTCAACTACAGCAACTCTCACCTTCGCTTACCTAATGTTAACTTGGGCAGGTTTCTGTTGAAGCTCAGCTGCTTTTCCTGTTTCCGTGTGTACAGCGCAGAAGTAGCGGGCAGAGTCCTGAAGCTGCAGGGCACGCAGGGACAGAGATGCCTCAGACCGAAAATTGTCCCTGGAGACAGTGGCTCGACCTTGCACCGCTGCTGCGTAATGCGTGCTGTCAGAATAGCCTCTCGAGAAGGACACCCACTCGAGTCTGCCTCCGGCTGCCTGACGGTACCACAGAAGCTCGTAACTTCCAAAGTAGAAGCCGTATCCGCGGCAGGAGAGGAGCACGGAGCCCCCGGCCGCTCGCAGCCCCCCGCCGGCATCCTCCAGCCGGATCTGCGCCCACACCCCTGCGGACAGAGACTGTAGACAGCCGGGCAGGGCGCAACCCCGGCCCGAGCCCGTTCACCCGCCGCCCCTGAGCCCTCACCCCGGCACAGCGACCGCCGCCAACCTCCTCTCCCGGCAAAGCCCCGCGCCCTGGGCTGAGTCGCTCCTGATGCCGACGCAAGGGTCAACACCGCCGAACGCAACCTACCCTCTGCGTTCCCTGTCCTTCTCGTCTTTCTTTCTCTTTTTCCTCTCCTTCTGCCTTCCCATCTCTTTCCCCTGCTTTCCCTTCCCTCTGCCTTCCCTTCGCCAATCCTGTCTCTGTCCCAGTCCGTTCCCTGTGCCTCTTCCCCAGCCCCGCTCTCGCTGCCTTCCCCTTCCGGCGCTCACCTGCAGGCCCCAAGGCCAAGGCCAAGGCCAGCAGCCACGGCCGTAGTTCGGGCACCATCATGCGGAGCCGGATTGGATCCCAGAGTAGCGGAGCCGGGCACGGGACCGATCCTGCCCGCCGCGCCGCTTCAGCTCCTCTCTAGGCAGCGCTGATGACTCTGCCCGCCCTCAACAGACGCGACCCACGGTTACGCGGCCCCTTGGCAGCAGCTGAGGGGAGGAGAGGAGGGACCGCAGGGAGGCCGCAGGTGCAGGACGAGCGCGGCGCCCAGCAGACGGAGGCTCCCGGTCCTCGACATTCGGAGCTATGGCTTTTGTCCTCGCCGTAGGCGCGAGGAAGGCCGGCTTTCCTGGACATGGCCAAACACCTGCCTGCGAATGGGAAGTAGGGAACCAATTCCTTACTTTCCTTTTCCTTCACCTATTAAACCGTCCTGATATAAACCTACGAGTTTTCTCTCTTGTACCCGTTCAATTCTCTCCCCTTGTCATGCTGAGGGGGCATTGAGAGAGCACCCCTATGGTGGCTTGGGAAGAAAGGAGGATGCGTGAAGAAAAGTTGGATTTAGGTTTCGCTCTGCTTTATTCTGCTTCTCACATTCCTGCTCCCTTTAGTGGAGGATCAATACATACCCTTCAGTGTGCAAGAAAGGACAGGGATCCCTGTGGTGAACGTTGATGGTCCCTCACTCCCTCCCAACAGCCCTGAGCTCTCCCTCACCGATGTTGCAGCACTCACTCGCCCCACAGCTTCTGCACCCTGGGCGGGCTCAGCAGGTTTCTGTTGAAGCTCGGCTGCTCTTCCTGTCTCCGTGTGAATATGTACGGCGCAGAAATAGCGGGCAGAGTCCTGAGGCTGCAGGTCACGCAGGAACAGAGATGACACAGAACGGGAATTGTCCCGGGAGACATTAGCTCGGCTCTCAACGGACTGCGCAAATTCACTGACTAAAGAATCGAACCTGATGTAGGACACCCACTCGAGTGGGCCTCCGGGTGCCTGACGGTACCAAAAAACAAAGGCATCCGCGAACCTGACGCCGTGTCCGCGGCAGGAGAGTAGCGCGGAGTCCCCGGCCGCTCGCAGCCCCCCGCCGGTCTCCTCCAGCCTGAGCTGCGCCCGCACCCCTGCGGACGGAGAGCGGAGGCAGCCGGGCAGGGCGCAGCCACGACCCGAGCCCTTCACCCGCCGCCGCGGCGCTCCCGCCCCGACACAGCGGCCGCCGCCACGCTCCTCTGTCCCGGCAAAGCCCCGATCCCGGCACAGGACCCGCCTGACCCATTCGGGGCTGAGCCGCGCCTGATGCCCATAACGGGGCCCCAACCGCGGGACAAACCCTTCCCTCTGCCTTCCCTGCCCTTGTATTCCTTCTTCCTCTCCTCCACTTTCCCTCTGCTTTCCCTTTTCATCTCTTCCATTCTCCCTGCACTCTGCCGGTCCTGTCTCTCTT
>NDXB01011945.1:0-77937 GCA_002631895.1 Agapornis roseicollis
AGAGATGGGCAGAGGCCAACAAGATGAAATTTAATAAGTCTAAGTGCCGAGTCCTGCATTTTGTCCACAAAAACCCCCTGCAATGTTACAAGTTGGGGACAGTGTGGCCGGACAGTGTACAGGCAGAAAGGGACTTGGGGGTATTGGTAGACAGCCAGCTGAACGTGAGTTGGCGGTGTGCCCTGGTGGCCAAGAAGGCCAATGGCATCCTGGCCTGTATTAGGAATGGTGTGGTCAGCAGAAACAAGGAGGTTATTCTTCCCCTGTACTCGGTGCTGGTGAGGCCGCACCTTGAGTACTGTGTCCAGTTCTGGGCCCCTCAGTTTAAGAAGGATGTGGAAATGATTGAGCACGTCCAAAGGAGGGCAATGAAGCTGGTGAGGGGTGTCGTGGTTTAACCCCAGCCACGCAGCTTGTTCTATCACTCATCCCCCCTTTCTTGCCCTCACTGCTTCCAGAGGGATGGGGAGGAGAATCAAAAGAATGCAATTCCCACAGGTTGAGATAAGAACAGTTTAGTAACTAAGGTATAACACAAATCACTACTGCTACCACCAATAATAATAATGATAAAAGAAACAGCAAGGGAAAAGAATACAGCATCTCACCAACCACTGACAGATAACTCATGACACCCCAACCCAAGCGAGTGCTGACTGACCAACTCCTCCAACCACCTCCAGAGAACTAGCCCTTCCGGGTAACTCCCAGTTACATCCTGGGCATGACGTGTTATGGTATGGAATACCTCTTTGGTCAGTTTGGGTCCTGTCCCTCCTTCCTCCCAGCCTCCCCTCCTCCCTGGCAGACCATGAGGCTCATAAGATCCTTGGTCAGAGTAAACATTACTTAGCAACAACTAAAAACATTGGTGTTATCAGTTTTGTTCCCAGGTTAAGTCAAAACACAGTACTGCACCAGCTACTAAGGAGGAGAAAAACTGACTGCTATTGCTGAACCCAGGACAAGGGGCTTGGAGCACAAGCCCTATGAAAAGAGATTGAGAGAACTGGAGTTGTTTAGCCTGCAGAAAAGGAGGCTCAGAGGTGACCTTATCACTCTCTACAACTTCTTGAAAGGAGGTTGTAGACAGGTGGGGGTCGGTCTCTTTCACCAGGCAGCAACGGACAGAATGAGAGGACACAGTCTCAAACTGCGCCAGGTTGTGTACAGGTTGGATATTAGGAAGGAGTTTTTCACAGAAAGAATAATAAAATATTGGAACAGTCTGCCCAGAGAGGTGGTGGAGTCACCATCCCTGGATGTGTTTAAAAAGAGACTGGATATAGAACTTGATGACATGGTTTAGTGGAGGTGTAGGGCATGGGTTGGACTTGATGATCTTAGAGGTCCCTTCCAACCTGGTGATTCTGTGATTCTGTGATTCCTGGGTCGGGAATACTATAGGCAGGATCCTCTGCCACACATTTAGTGCAAGGCATCCCTGCCCATGGCAGGGGAGTTGGAATTAGATAACCTTGGGATCCTTTCCAACCCTAACTATTCTATGATTCTATGTTTCTATTCCCAGCCAATAATCCACAGCCTTAATTGCTATGCACTTGCCAACATTTGAGCCAGCAGCATGGGGTTATGTGGGTTGTCTCACAAAGACTCAGACTCTCAGCTCAGAGGTGGTTGTAATGTTAACTCTTCTAAGGAAAAAAATGCTATAATGGGTGTGCTGGTTTGCCTGCTCCGCCTGCTTGTCAGATTGCTGTCATCAGCACTAATCAGTGCTGAGCTGTATTGCACTGTCCTGGCATATGATGTGATCTCTGCTGTTCACTAGCTGACTCTTCAGTCAACACTGTGTCCAACACTGCTCCCATTTCTATTCCAAATATGCTTCTGAGAGCCCAGTGACCCTCTAAGAGACCTTACAGATGGGTTTACATAATTTCAGTTTGACAGTGGGTAAAAGAAATGTTGCCTGACAAGATCAGAAAATCTGTGTGGCAGTTGCCACTGGTATCAAAACAAATTCATTCTGTTTTATGAATAGTTCCCCTTGTGCACCTGTAAACAGGCTTTTCTGAGCAACATGAGCCTGCAAGACTCAAAAATGAACCAGAGGAATTCCTGTTGAGCCCTGCACTTCAGCTCTATTTCACAAATTTCCACATTTACAAACAAATAGGAATGTGGGTGATAACAGGCCTTGATTGTTTTTCTTCTGCAGCTATCCCTCAGTTCCTGTGGCCTGGAGGTCCTGCAGTATATAACACAGTTTTTCAGTTTGTAATTAAGAATCCTGGCTGTATTCACATATTCAGCTCATCATAAGATCTACACAAGGCATTCTTTTGGCCACTGATGTGTGTTCATATCTGGAATCCTTTGGCAAAATACCCACCTTTATCTGGAGCTTTTACTGCTAAGTGAAATTGCCTATGATAGAAAGGTCCACTTTGGAATGCATAAACCTGCTCAAAGTCATTTCCTAGACACAATCCCACTTCAGCAGGCCCACACTTTCAAAAGGAGACAAAAGCTGGATACTCCTAAATGTATTTGACAAGGCTGCCAAATGATGCTTCTTCCTGCTATATCTACTCAGCCAGCCATGCTGCTCCACTCCTGCCTTAGCAGCTGGTGGGTTGAGTGCTGACAAAACTTGCATGCAACAGGACATTTCAAATAACAATGTTGGCTCCTTCACTGGGTACAGTCACCATCTTCAGGTGGAGGTGTCTGCAGAAATTATAGTGGTCTGTATTATAGTTAAGTCTGTAACCCAGGATACAGTACCAGTTTCCATCTTCAGCTAGCACTGCGATGTTACAATCTTTCAGCTGTTAGGAGATACACAGCTCAGTTAAAAGCTATAAACCAGGTTTCCCTACAGCTTGAAAAATATAAAAAAGGATGATTATCTCTGCAGCTAAGAGTCAATAAACATGTTGGCAGAAGTTACATTTTCCCTGTTACAGGATAGGTGTCCAAGATTTTTGAGTTGTTCAACAAGCCTTCTGAGGCTGTACTTTGACTTTTTGAAGTGGATTGAAGATGCTTTTGATGATAATCATGGAAATGGAAGATAATATTTCAGCTTGTGAAGTGGGAGGAGTCTGATTTTTCTAACTACAGATTTAAAAGTAGTGATAATGAAAATTTTTAGACAATAATGATCAACTTTTTGCAAATGGAGCTTGAATTTTTGCAATGATGTTCAAAGTAAAGCAATTCCTCTACTGTGAAGAATTCTGAATTAACTAAAAAAATTCTGGCAAAAATCTTCAGATTTTATGACTTGCATTAACAAAGTAAACAATAATGTCCTTGAGCATATAGAAGCAGCTCACCGTTTTTACTAGTTCCCCAAGGTTTAAAATAAAAAAGAAGTAACAGGTGAAGACTGAAAATAAATATAAACTTAATATCAATGCAGATAAAAGATGAAGAGATGTATTCAAATATTTGGATACACAGCGTGTACCTTGTATAAACATGAAAGCGCAAACTGAATTTTCGTTGGCAGGACTAAGAAATACTGCATAATGAAAAAGGTTGTTTCCACCTATAAATTCTTTATGAAGAGATGAAAAGACCTGTTTCAGTTTTGGAATTATTAATATTGTTATCATAAACCAATATTTTTCAAGACTTTTTTCTACTAAATATTTTATTCTGCTTTTTCAAAATCTTAAAAGACTTTAAGAAGAAACACAGTGTTCAAAAGAACAAGAAAACTGAGAAAGCTCATGGTTCTGTAGCTGCAGAATATGTAGGTAATTGTAACACTCAGTAAGTAATTCATTAATGTTACCTATAAAATTTAAGCAACGTGCTTTCCAAAATGTATCACCTGGCACCACTACTCATAGTAATCCCAACAGCTACAGCTTTACATTTAGGTATCTCAACTCTAAGTAAGCAAAGGTGATTAATTTACTTAGCTTAAAATATTCAAAATATTAACTATTCATTCACTATACTTCATCAAGTTTGGCTAGGGAGGAAATGAAGATGTGGGGAGATGCATATATATAGGAAGTCCTAGTATGAACCAGCTGCAAACAGTAGTTGCGTTCTTTAGAGGAGAATGCTATCTAACTCTGAATATTTTGAATTTTCTTTTTGGGGACTCTCGTACGGAATTTGGAACAAGCAAAAGACAAGTGCACTTCATTTTTTACTCACTATGTTTTTGCTGTGCCTTTTTTATGATCCAGGAATATTTTTCACTCAAAGTCTTTTTTACTTTTAATTTTTCCCAAAGCTACACAGTCTTGCACCTTCATCAGCTCTAGTCACAAAAGCCTCTTTGGCTGACTGTTTTTGTTGTATGTGTTTAGAGTTACTATTGTTTGGCTCATTAATTTATCTTTAAAAAAACTCCAAAACATGAACATGATACCTCTATAAGGTATCTATATACTAAACTATACAATCTGCAAGATAACTAGATGCAAACAGAATACACAGACACGCACACACTCTAGCAAGACACAGCTCTTACTGAGGTTATACTGAATTCAATTTTATGTATGGCAAATAACACCTGTATTAACATGTAAGGACCAAACTTAACCAATCTATAGAAGCCAAGTAACCATTACTGCACAATCAAACACCCTAAAAACTGGTGGAAACCTGATAGTTATTTTCATAGAAACAAAAACTACTTGGGAAATAGCTAAGCAATTAAAAGTAGCTTCTGGAAGATAAACATTTCAGAATGCAGTTTCTTTTCAGCTAGCAAATCCAATGTAAAGTATTTAGAAAATATTTCACAAATTGAGGAAATACTGAACTTGGGCTCTCTCTTTGGGACCTGACTCTCCAGGAATCTAAACAGGAGATAGCTCTTAGAGGTTGCTAGGAGCAAGTGATACTCCACTGTCAACTGAAAGAACCACAGACCATTTTCTACGGAGAACGTTATACACAGGGACCCTGTAACATGTCTAGAACTTCCATACAAATTACACTCACCCTGGTATTTATCCCTGACTACATGGGAGGTGTACCAGAGCAGAAAGCAATGAAAAATGAGCTGCAGGCAGCAAAGCAATCCAGGCAACCTTCAACAAAGCCTCCCTCTGTCCTGGGAACCTACTCAGAGGCACAAGGTAGGGAAGACCCAGAATAATTGTTTTACCAATGGCAGCAGTAGCTCCTTGCTAAATTTTGTCTTTCCAAAGGCACTTTATCCCTTTCTTCTTTATGACTACCTGTCTGGGCATGCCATACAATCAAAAGCAATCACAAGGCCCCCAGGAAAAATTAAAGACAAAGAATGAGATGTCACTGCCAGCAGAGCAGTTTGTCAAGCTGCAGATGTTTTTTCAGGAGCTCTCAGGAAAGAAACTCAATCAGGGAAAATAGATTATGAGCTGAATCAACTAAGCAGCGAAATCCACTCCAAAATGCCATTCCTTTGACATACTCACCAACATCCATGCGCTTGATGCCTTTCTCTTATTTTTGTGGGGGATATATTATTACTAGCCTGCTTGGATCATCTTGTCACCATAAGAAACAATTCTGACAGGAAAGTGAAGACAAAGCACATCTACATGATGAGTGTTCTTCTGATCCACTGTGAAGAGAACCTCATGGTCTGTTAGCAGCACAGATCTTCCAGTGTCCATTCTGGATTCCTACCTGCAAGCCATGAGTTTCCTATCAGGGTGCACCATGGTTGGGGCAGGTAACAGTGGGGCAGAGACCTTCCCCAGCAGCTTTGTCTGTGAGGAGCACAGCTGGGCTACGTGTCAGTACATATAGGAATGAGTTCAATCCAGGATTTCTCAAAACCACTTTGTGAGTCAACATAAATTACTATATACTGATCAGAGAGTTGAAATGCATTGGGAAGGAAAAAATGAGCAGCAAAAAAGCCATTCTCAGTAACTCTGAGCATCCTTCTTACTGCCCTTTTCCTTCATTTATGGCCTTGCAACAGTGAAAGGTCAGTCTGTCAAAGGATGGTGGGGAGAATGCTCTCATGCTAAGCTGTATGCTGAAACAGCAGAGCCAAGTGAGCTCTGACAGCAGGATTGCCTTAATGCATTGCTAGGTGCTGGGATGATAGATGTCTGAGATAGGCTTGTATGTGGTGATTTATAAATGGAACAGAGAAACCCTGTGATAAAGAGCCTGTTACAAGGTGGAGAAACACATGAAGAGGCTGCTGTCAGTATTGTGGTAGAGGAGCGATTCACCTAGCAGTCATTCAGATACACACCTGCTGCTTTTTCTCCCAAGAAAGTTTTCTGTACTTCCTATTAGAACTAAGTTCTTATGAATAGAAATGTGTTGCTTGTTAAAAGGCACCCAATGAGTATAGGTTAGTGAGTTCAGAAAGGTAATGCAGAAGGACCAGGCAAGTTATGCAGTTATGTTTACTATTTTAGTATGTATCTCAGCTATTTAAGCTCAACTCATACTGCTATCTAATAGTAGGCTTCAGGTAACATGCCTGTTTTTTTCTGAAAGTCATCCACAACATCCACAGAGGTAACGATGCCATGGTCCAGTGAGCTGTATCTCCACTATGGGTGGAATATAGAAGACTATATATAACTGGACTTCCTTAATACAGGAATCAGAATGTATTTAGCCCTCAGACACCAGCACATGGCTTCACAGTAGCAGAAAGTTCAATAAATGCTACTGTTAGAAGCATGGCAATGGGTCTCATATCTCCTGCCTAAAACATGGAAAGAATGCAGAAGTTACAGACACTGAATTAAGGGCAGAGATTTAGTTCTGGCGCAGAAGAGCCCTATTAAGTGTATTTCACCAATGTTTTCTAACATTAATCTGTTATAAAGTACTGCGGAATTTGAAGCCACACATAAAAATAAAATTCTACTAAAAACATGTCCTTAGCCCAAACCACAATGATGCCCCTAAAGCTTTTCATCATTTCAGTAGTACTGTTTATCAGATATATATGCTTAGACAATTCATTTCTTAACCACAGATAGTCAAAGGATAATAAAATTGGAGTCATTCTTATAAGGTAACAATCTAGTTGCAGATCTCAAATGCAACATCCACAAGGACATGGGTCAATTACTATCAACATATTAGAAGAATGTGAAATAGAATTAACTTCATCTTTCCTTGCTTCTTAAATTGTGCATGGCACTTCTTCCTGCTGAGTTCAGATGTAGAGCTAGGATCAGAAAATACCCGTGGGTCAAGGAGTACTGTGTCAGCTTGAGAACAGAAGGGGTGATATTACTAATGTTTAATGTTTTCTAAATTGGAGATGCAGAAAGAGCTTCACATGGGTAGGCACCGAACAGCAAAGAAAGGGATAAAAGAACTGACTAAATTTTGGTGGAACAGCAATAAACTTAAAAAAGGAAACTTAGGAACTGACTTAGGGGACCTGAACACAGCTGGTGACCAGAATGACATGCATTGAAGAAAGACCATGAAGTAAGCCACACTGCATCTAAAGAGTTGTACAGAAGGACTGGGAATGCTTTCTCAGTTTCTACAGAAAATCTTTTTCTATTACTGTGAAGCAGTGCATTTGATAGGCTAGATTAAGTAATAGCAACTCAAGAGCTGTAATTAGCATCTGTTGATGGTGCTCCCTGGAGACAGTAACCATTTAAGAGTTTAAGCAATGAGCAAAGGTTTTTAAGGTGCTTCAGAAGATCTGTTGGAGGCAAGGGAAATGATCAGCAACCTCTGTGATTGCCTGGCCTTCCCCATTGCTCTACTTCCTACATGTCCAGCTGACACTCGCAGGGGAGTATTCCCATCCAGACCTGAGCTTTTCAAGTAGAAAAGGGTGTCACATAATAATGTGGCTCTCAGGACTTTCTGGCAGCATGGATAAAAATTTTATTAACCACCTAGGAGTGTTTACGATGGTAAATGTTGCAGATATCCATGGTCTTTGGAGTGAAAATTCAGGTTCAGTGGCAGTTATTCCAAGGCACTAACAGAAAATTTGCATCTTTATTTGTGTAGATAGGAAGAGCCACCACCTTGAAACAGAGAAGATATCAGTATTAGGAGAATAGGAAGGCAGCGTTTTCTTACTGTTATAACATGGATGGAGTAATCAGTTCTTCGTTAGACTGAAAATAGAAGAATGATATAGAAATTTCCCTCTAAAGTGATTGCTGCGTGTATCATTAATTTGAGCAACACACAAAGGCAGAAGACAAGAAGCTCACTAGCCTCTGGGAGATGAGAAGAGACCATGGGTTGATGTCTGCAATACTTCAACATTCAGCCAAGCCAACTCAAGAAGATGACTGTGGACACCCTGAAATTCAACAACATCAATGGAGATTCTGAAATATCAGAGGCAGGCTCCCCAAAGTGCTATCTGGGTGCATAACTCATTTCTGTGTCTCAAAATCTCCCTTGCCATTTCATTATTTTCCACCTCTTGTAATTTGTTCTCTCCACAGCTTCACTACCTGATTTTTTTCTGGTACTTAATCTACTGTAGTTTTCCATCTGAATTTCTCTTTGCTGCCCACACTGGGCTTTTGCTTTAGAAAATAATGCATCTGTTGCCCCAGTAAAGTTATGTAATTCTCCATTTTGCCATACAGTTTTGCTCTCTCCTTTATGTTTTCATGCTCATTGGTATGCACACCATCTGTGCCTCTACTACAATGTTCTTACATGGCCTCCAGACTTAGCTGGTGGTTTTAAAGTTTTATTACTTTGCCCTTCAGTCTCATGTTAATCATTTTGCTCACTGTTTTAAAAATCTGTCCTTTCAAACCTTGCTGTTCTCATGTCAACCACAGAGAAATTCAGCCCCCTCATCATGATATGATATTAAACCTCATTGAATGGCGATGGCTGGTAATCAGTTGAAATACTGTAATAACAAGAACTAAACCCAGCTGCTATATTTTGTAGAATACAAATTTATTAATTACAAAAGATGAAGACAGCTTGCCAATAGCACAGGGTAAGAGCTATACGAGTATAATGCTTTTAAAACAAACTCGGTCACTTTTTCTAATTTCATGTTTGAGAGATCTCAGTGCCTACAGCTAATGCACGATGGCAGCTGTAAGTACATTCTCACAGTTGAACTGAAGCCCCTCAGTCTCTAATAATGTGTATTGTGAATCCTGCAAATCGACCCTCAAATTTAAATTCTGCCCAATTCAGTTAGGTTGATTCTGAGACTGGGAACTTGTGCAGACAGATTGCATGAACACAAGGGCTCAGGAAGGCTGGACTATTTCCTCGAATTCAGAAATGTTTTGCAGCCAAGCTGAGTAGCCTTCAGGCTGCAAGAGGAATGAACGTTTTCTGATTAAGGCACTGAACAGTGAGATGAAAGTGTAAATCCCAGCTCTGCCAGAGGTTGCATGTATATCACCTGGGCAACTTACAACACCTTTCTGTGATTTGTGTCTGCAGCTACGGAAAGTGAATCATTATTTTTCCTTCTTTGAGCATTTCTGAGAGTGAGAGCTCCTTTGGAGTTGGACTTTTTCCAACCTTAGGCTTGTAGGGGACCTAACACAACAGCGTTTTATCTTAGTCTTCCAGATGTTACCACAGAATAGATCATTGAGACTTCTACTTAATGCATTATGAGAAAGAAAATCTAAATGATCTTATTAGTTTTTCTTCTGTAATGTAAGCTGGGAATAAAGCACACTGGAATATTTGGATTTATAAATTTGCCATTATACAGGCACAAATGAGAACACAATCATGACTTAATCATTCTGTAAGAGTTTACTATCTAAATATAATTTTGTTTATAGCCTTTTTCATGTGGAACATGAAAAACAAAACGAAAGATACTTCATTCTGAGACTGATGAACACATTAGTATTTATTATGGAAATATCAACAATCTTTGCAAGAATACAGGCTGCTTCTTTTGCACCCTATCTGCATTCCTGAAGAAGAGTATCATGGAGGACTTTCCTATGAAGTTATTCTCAGTATCAACTGAGTTACTTTACAATGCCTTATTTCATATTAAATGTGTTTAAAGGTTATTATCGCCTACAAAATCTTCTTCGTTGTTTTGATTTAAAGGACAGAAAATCAAGCACTTTGCATGTTGAAAAAAAAATAAAAATAATTAAACAGAATTTTATGCCATTTGCATCCAATTCTATCTGTTCAATTTGCATTATCACAGTTCCAGTGTATTACTAGTTCTTTTCCACCAAAATAATGAAAACATAAATTGAAGCAGTTGTTATTTATATAAAAGGCATTTACCAACCCAAGGCTTTCAGCAAAGATTATTTTAAACTCAAAATCTGTTACTTATTAGAATTACAGCAGTTGACTACAAGGTAGATAAACATACACATAAAAATATGGAAGAAACCAATTCCAGTGTGGCTTTACTGATAGCACTGAAAAGACAGCACTATCCTGAATTCTCAAATATCCAAACATTAATTATGTTGAGGTGGTATTTCCAAATAGGACAAATTATGGAAAAATTGGAGCATGATCAAATTAATTTTAAATTAATTTTAAAATCATTACCAAGCACAAAATTTTGGAAATATACTTGTTATGTTTAAAATATGCATGGGCCAATGCCATAGAAATTAAACAATGTAACACTGTTAAATATGCTGCCAGATCACAATGACAGAAGAAATTAATAGCAATAATTGGGTAAGTTTTTGAGAACATTATCCAACAGGACCTCCTTGTTTTCTTTTTGTTAATCCAAAACACCGTTTTTTCATATAAAATTACTTCCATTAATTATGAAATTTATTAAAATTTTTTCTCATGTATCAAGTTTATGAAGCAGTTATCCAAATGACATATTTTTAATAGAGAGGAAGCTAATTATTGTAAGCATTTCATGATGAAATACACCATATGCAGATCTACTCCAGTAAGGATTTTCCCTTCAGACTCATCCAAGCTATATATATATGCTCTCTTAATATGAGTTAATATCTTCATGTTGCATGTTATCTTAATTATAAAACCATATGTAGAGATAATTTTTTTTGGTAAACATTGTGCTGCAATAGTGATTTTGTTGTAGCCATATTTCACATTTCAGTGGTCCTACTGAAACCTGACTTTAGTGTGGATTAAAATTACACTTATGCTATTTGCTAAATATTGAAATTCTTGTTCTTCTTTTTAAGCATTTTTATTTCAAAGTAACTAAAAATGCTCACTTTGACTATCAAGCAAATGGCATACTCTTAGGGCATTACTGTGACCTAAATTTCTAAGTCAAATCAGAAGCTTTTCCAATAGGTATGATGAAATATAGTATTTCTTTAATGGCATTTGTGAAAGGAGAGACAGACTGATGGTTGCAGCTCGAATTATCTGTTCTTGAAAGTAAATCTGGATCTGGTTAGGTGTGAAATGCATCTGCTATTAAGGAATAACAGCCTGTATAACTCAGCACTGCATTATGAGCAGCTCTTCCCAGATCCTAAATAACAGCAATCCATTTGCTGAGTTCTGTCTGAATTACAGTTTCCTTCAAGTGGACAGTAACATTTGTTGATTTTTTGTTTCTATCAACTGTTTTCTGGAACGACTGCAAGCTGGCAGCATTTTACACTGCCATTAAATTAGATTAAATGGTCTCACTGCTTTTCTAAGGACCTCAATCTGTGAAAAATTCAGCCTGGTATCCCACCCACACATTCTCATCCTGTCCCCCTCGTCCACATAACATATGCTTCAGCTCAGGCCATCTCCAGTGAGCAGCCGAACACATCTCCTGAATGAACTGCTTCTTCAGGAGTAAAACGGTTAGTGGGCTGTAATGCCATGCATAGCATTTGTAAATACTATAGTCTAGATTTCGATTAAGGAATCACATATTGCCACATACGGTTGGCAGCGTCTAAGGGTTGGGCTGTGTAACTAATGCAGTATTAAATGGCCCTGACAACAAAACTACAATTTATTTTCCAGTGAGGATGTACAAATTCCTTGGGCTGCAAGACTAACCATGTAATTGTACTGCTCTGTAAGAGATGCCAATTTAAGCAATGCTGTTTAGGGCATGACTCTACTGAAAGAAAGATGATGACGGAGTCTCCATGTGCATTAGCTCTTAAAAATAAAATAAAAATAAAATAAAAACAATACTCCAAACAAAAGCCACTTTTATCACAAAGATCTTTATAACAACATAATCTATTTTTATAAAAATGCAGATTCATGAAACTCAGTCTGGCTTTAGTATATCTTGCTGGTTTTGTTTCTTTAAACAGTCATTCTTCTGATCAAAGCCATGCAATGAAGCATTCTGGAACCTCTCACTAGAAGCAACAGTTTGGTGTAAAGCTGGGATTCCTTCTTCTTACCATTTGTGTTCTTTGAACACAATAAAAAATAATTCCTAAACTCTTTTACAACCTTCACTGCAAATTGCACAATTTACAATGCACAATGGCATTTCTGAACTCTTCTAGATAACCGGTCAGATCTGCTCTGGCTGAGCAAGGGTTCACAAGGTAGATGCAACCAGCAGTTTCTCCAAATGTCCTCCTGAGCATCATCCCTTTTCTTATATTTAGGTTATGAATGTTTCAGTAAAGAGAATGTCCAGTAAAGAGAATTCAGTAATGAGAGCATCCAGCAATAACACCAAAGGGCTCCTGATTCAGCATCCCTGATCAGACCAATCACTGTGATTTTCCTCAGAAAAATTGTGGCTCCCCTATCCCTGGAATTGATCAAGCCAGGCTGGGAGGGGCTTTATGCAACCTGGTCTAGTGGAAGGTGTCCCTGCCTGTAGCAGGGTGAGTGGAACTAGATGATCTTTAAGGTCACTTAAGGTCACTTCCAACCCAAACCATTCTATGATCCTACGATTCTATAATTATTTGCAAGTGCTCGAGAAGTGTTAGAGATAACTGCCCAGTCTCCTGAGCATTTTTCTGTTGCTATGGGCCCTACCTAAGCTGCTGCTGCTCAGACACCTTGGCTAGATTTCTAGTGTGGTTTTAAAAGACAGCGACCAGTTTTGAAATATCAAATGGCTTTCTGAACTTGCATGCCCAAGGGCAAAGTAAGGTCATACAAAATTATATTATCAATGCTTTACTTTTATATAACAGTTATTTTTTAATAAAGACTTCTCTGACATACGATTTATTAACTGAAGCAGCATGAAAGGCACTTTTGACATATATGAGGGCTGCTCTTCACTGCTTTAGGTGAAGTTATCTCTACTTGTATCAGCTCCCTTTTGTCACCTGAGTATTTGCTCTCTTCCTGTTCAATGTCAGCTACAGCCTTCTTCATTCAGAAATTTCTGGTTTTTACAACACTTTTTGTCTAATTCAGATTTATTATGAATCCAGCAATTTTCATGAGATTAAATTAGTTTTTTAATGATTCTGTCAGGACACCAAACAAAACCTTTGTTTTAAAAGATATATTTTCTTTTAAGAAGGTTGATTATTCAGACTATTTATTAGATTAATTTACACAAGTTAATTATGCTAACACAGAATACAGTGATTCAGTAACTGTAAAAGTGACTAATTAGGTACATAATACCTTGTTAAACCTTCAAAACACTTCCTTAAAATGAGACTGCTACAAAATGGGACCCCAAGTTTTCCTTTATTTAACAAGTTTAATTTTAGCTGTGTATGGTGGGCTTCCTCACTATAAAAAGACAGGAATACATTAGGCAAAATGGCAAGAAATGTAGCAAAAAACAATAAATACTTTAGCAGGCATGACCTATGAAGAGACAGGAAAGAATGTAACCTGTACACCTGAAAGAAAAATGGCGAAGAGCAAATATGGTAACTGTGTCTAACTACTCAAGAGAAGCAATATAAAACATTGGAGGAATTACTGTAAGTGATTAAGAGTAATATAATAAGGAGTAATGAGCTGAAACTCAAAGAAAGAAAATTAAGTTAGGTTAAATGTAAGGAATAAAAATACTAAAAGCAAGGACAACTAGAAAATGGAAAGATTCTCCAAGGGGTAATTGGGGGACCACCATTAGGAATACTGAAGAGTGGAGTAGATAAGACATGCACAGGTTTAACACTGAGAGCAAATCCTGCCCTAGTGCAGAAAGATAAACTAGATAACTCCTGGCAACTTTTCCTAAACTATTTTTTCAGTGATAGTCATGAAAAAGTTGAGGTACAGAAGAAAGAGATTTAGTTGAGCTCTGATTTAGCAAATTTTAAAGAGGGATTTCCAGAGCTGAATATCTCCCAGCATCCTTACTAGGGAAAAGAAGACTGACAAAGCTAAGCATGGAAACTTGATGAGGAATACCAGACAGAATTGAGAAGCAACAAAATTCAAAAGAAGCAAATATATCTTCCTTAGCTATATGCTCCAGTCATAGTCACTGCCTTAATCATCCTGCAGCCATGGCTTCATGCACAGACACTTGTTCTCATTTTTGAGCATGCATACCGCAACATGTATGTGTATCCCAGTTATACAGACTTCCAGAACAACAGCCCAAGGGCTTCCTAAGTGTAACAAAGCCCTGAGCAACACTCGCAAGCATGCATTAATTACTGAATGTGTACTTAGCTAAGACGAGCTATAATTCAATCAAATTTTCACATATACAGGAGGTCTATTATGAACCCATGATAGTTCATGAGCAGTTCTACCCCTCATCTTAATCTGCAATCTAATTTGGGATCTCATTTTCTTCTACCCTTATCCCGTCTCCCCTACATTATCCTCCAAATAAAATACGCTCACAGAATACCAGAATAGAAATAGAAGTCTATAAATCTTTCAGAAGCATTTAGAGAACTGCTCTGCACTGTGGCATGCATTCAACTGACAGCTGCTGAGTGCCTTTGTGTTCTTATTCATTAGACACCACTGTCTGGAATAATACCAGCATAGTGGAATTCTTTATATCCTAATGATCCTTTTGCTCTTTCACTTGCTTCACAGAGTGGATGAAAATATCCAGTAGGCATATTAGGAACAATGTCTGAGGTATTGCTCTGGTTAACCAGCAAAACATCAAATGTTTTGCAGAATCTTAGAAATTTGAGGAGTAGGTTGGGGTGGTTCAGTTTGTTTAGGGAAGGAATTAGTAATAGGCATTCAGAAACACAAGCTAAGAGACAAACTGGCCTTTCTCTGACTCTCAATATCTAAAGAATTTCAGGTATTTTCTAAAAAGGAAAAGGAGCAGAGCCAACTGGGCACCATAAAAGGGCTCTGGTTCTAAGACAGCACAAATCAGGAGAAAATAGCTTTGTTAGCTTAATAGGGCTTATCTGTCAGCTACTCCACAAGTTTCAAAAGTATTGATAAAAATGCTACAGTTTTGAGAAGACCACCTCCATTTAAACTTTATCTAAATACCAAGGAGGTCACTATGTCATTCCTGGTAGCAAATCAGAGGTGCAATTTATCAAAAAAAAGGTCAGCTTCCAAAGAAACAGAGATGTTTGTGTTCGACAGCAATAGCTGGTGCCCTGCCTTTTTAATTTCTCTAGTTTCCCATTTAAAATCCCCCTTAAACATGATGTTATTTAATGATATTAAAATAAGACAAAATTTCTCGAGTAATGATTTAGTAAAAAATCCAAAAGTCATCCCATATGATTTTTGATACCTGCAGGTCTACTCTGCAGCTTAGCAACAATATATGTTGTGTTTATTAGCAAATCTCTAACAAGACATTTACATTGTCAGTCTTGTAAATTTTGCAGCGAAGTGAGTAAAAGGGCTGTTGTTCTTTGCTGCATGCTAATGGGCACCATTTCCTAGCATATCTTCAGGACTTCAGGACTACTGGCCTTTAGGCTATATGTATATTCTAGCAGAAGATGACACAGGAAATACATAATTGTGGCAGTGGACTCTCAAATGAAGCATTGGAAAGACAAAGTCCTTCAGTATCTTATACAAACTTATAGTCTTTAAAGTAAAAATACAGCCTGTCTTCTCTCAGAGTTTGCCATTTGCCTAAGTAATGCTTGATTTAGGTGTTTGGACTACATTCTATTTTATCAGAAAGGTTTCTAAGCTGTGTCAGGGAAGGATGAGGCTGAGCTTCACTTTGTAAGTCAGCAATCCTTAAGAAATACAAGGTTAACTCTGTTGAATTTTGCATGTATCTTTATACATACATTTAGGTACGTGCATTCCTGGACCAGTTTTATACAGGAGAAACTGCTGGAGTACTAACGGTAGCCACCTGTTGGTTTCTTACACTTCAGATGCACTTTTTATCTCACTTGTCACAAAAGTCACCATTTTCCCATCTTTCAATACTTACAGATTAGGCTGTTGCTCCATTACACCATACAGCCTAGAAGGCAAAGGCCAGTGAATAGCAATATAAAAGCCAAGACTCTTATTTAATGTGGTGAGTGAACTCTACAGACTCACAACAGCCCATGGCACTTTACTTTTTCAACTGTGATTTCAGAGAGAACTGACAAGAAGGAGATGAGACTTACACATTAGGTGGAAAAGAATTTAGGTCATGTATATGGTTAACTGCTCACAGTTGGGTGACAGAGTAGCAAAGGCACTGACCACAGCAAACTATGGAGTTTATACCAATCCTATAAGGACACCTATAATGTCTTCTTTCAGCCACAGAAAGAATAGGGATCAAAGGGGGATGTGCAGACCAGAAAATAACCAGTTATTCAGCATGACAAGGCACGTTCATGACCAATCAACCATATGATGTTAGTTGGACTGCATGCTAAGTAAATTACTGAGTAAAATACATTATTAAGAAATACAAGACTAATACTGAGAGAAGGTGATAGCCAAGCACTAAACATCTGTCAAGATGAAATTGAAATAATCAAATATGGTTCTATAGGCAAGCAGGATCTTTTCATCCAAGAGACTGGTTTAGCTGTACAAACTGGTTCTTTTTTGATCACTGGAATTATAACCTTGCTACTCACCATGCTTCCTCCAATAAAGCAAGCTTGAGTGGCACATGCAGTTTTGAGTAAAATTCTGTGGATGAGCATAGCTGAATAGGCAATAGCAGTCACTAGAATTCTCCATCAGTTTCCCAGCACTATTCTCACAAATTCCTTAAAATGTTCTGACAAAACATTAACTCCTCAACATATGACATAATTTTGTTTTGCTCCTTTGTATTGTGGTGACAAGAGATCCAGCTGAGTCATCAGCCCATTGTAAAGGGCCTTGTGCAATACTAATTCAATACACTAACTATATATAATATGTGTATAGACACACTTATACACTACAGATCACTGCACCGATTTACTTGAGGGTGATTTATCTCACCAAACTTAACTCCTACAAAGCCAGGAAGCTATTCTTGGTGAGCTATCTAGTCTCTTCTTAGCAGTGGAGATGAAAAGAAGCACTGCCAAAAATCTTTTCAGTCCATTCTTAAATGTGTGTCTAAGACAAATATATCAAAACACCCTCCAGAAATGCTTTTTTCTCTCATTAACCATAGAGACTAATGATCACTGTCTTGATGATGCAAATTTTGAAAGCTCCTGCCTTTCAATTTTCTTGTTTCTATAAGTCTGTGGTATTTCAGTTCAGTCAAAACTGGCTTATCATTATTAAAAAGGTGTTACTCTCATAAATAACTGCCATATGTTAGGATTTACCATCACATAGGCTTAACATGGTGTCAGAGCCTGAGAATACATTGTCTATACTGAAAGTCTAGGTGCTTCTTTTTTAGTGCAGGAATGGATAATATATGATTAAAAACTAAGGTGACAATTCTTTTTTTTTTTTTTTTACCAGAATACTAGATCAGTCTTTATAACAATTGAGCTGACTTCTTTTAAAGCAAACAGTGAAAATAGTCTACCTTCAGAATGTTAATATATGCATTAGTTGTAGATTACTTTAGCATTCTCCTTCATGCAGTTGCCAAACCCTCTGGCCAAAAGCACTGAAACATCAAAGGTCATTTGGGCCAATGATTACTTTTGTCAGCTGGGTAGTTTCTTTTACTTGGCTAATAAATCATGCTCCACATATTTCTCAGCCTCAGTCTGTCTCAGAGAAACAGCATGTGTCATTATTTGTACTGGATTTATTAAAGGCACAGCAAAGAAAGTAATTTGCAGATAACACAAAAATACAACTACAAAGGACAATATCACAATATTGGACATTGTGTAATTGACTGAATAAATGATAGAAATGTTTTTCTTTTCTTGGAACTCAGATATTACTTAGTGGAGCATACAGAAAGGTAGATAAAAACAGAAATCAGGTAGCTTAAATCTTACAGTCTTGTTCAATTTGTAATTCAATTTGTAATAATTTTGCGAAATTGCCCTCTTGGTTTTTTGTACAGTTGGTTTTTTGTACAGTTGGTTTCATACTGCAATTTAAGATGAGAAACCAAGATATTTTGAAATATGGAAGACTGAAAGACCTAAGATATTGAGGACATAACTACAAGTAGAATGTCTAAAATTGTGACAGCTTTCTGAAGATAGACATATTCTTGTGAAAAAATACACATTTCCATTTCTAGGCAGATTTTATACAGGCATACATGAAAATACCCATTTACACTTACAAGTTGTCTATTATTTATTTTGTGATACAAGTCAGCCTAAGCTTATCTCAGCTTCTTCTGCTCCTGTGAATGCAAGAAGTAGCAGACAATAAAACCAAATAAGTAAATACAAATAAATACAAGAGTGACTCCTGTTAAAAGCTTGCAAGTTACAATTATAACTTCAAAAGAAGCCTAAAGGGACTGGGTGCCTAATATCTAAATGTGGGTAGTAAGTTCAGTTTTAATGGCTTATCCTTTCTTTATCAGTGGGGGCCTTTATTTTAGAATAAGAGCGTAAATTGTAAATAGAAGAATATTTTTGATTTGGAAAACACAGATTGGATTGATTAAAGGACACCCTTATTTTATATTTGTGGGAGCTTCAACAACTTAATTTTGTGCATGCTTTTCCAGTTCTTTACCTTTAAAGCTGTCCTTTGTATAGGACAGTACCAGAAGCTTTAGAGCTGTGCTTAGAAATATGTCTTCCAAATGCAAAGAAAATGTCAAAGGATAGGCAGGTAAAGATAACAATATATGACCATCTAATAAACAAACTAAGGGGAGGTGGAAACTTCTACTATTAAACTTGTCCAGTGTTGTCTAGAATAAGGCCATTTGGGGTTGGAACTAGATGATCTTAAGGTCCTTTCCAACCCTAACTATTCTATGATTCTATGATTCTTTCTAAATTCAGTCTATTTCCAGCAAGGGTAAATGCTTCATTTACTAATTCTTAAAAATACAGAAATATTTTATTTAAAATGCTATGGTTATGCTGTGGTTTCATATCTGGCAGTATCAGGGTGGCTTTTGTGGTTTGTATAAGCCTTCTCCTGAAAGTATGCTGACGTCTGAACTAACATAAGCTTTTAAAAATATGAAGAATTACTTTGGTTGTTCAGCTGAAAATAACTTTGTCCCCTTTCAACCACCATGGATGAGGAGACAGTGAGTGCACCATCTCTGCAGGGAGGGAAGAAGCTTGAGCAAAAGGCTATGAGAATCTGAGGACATCTTTCCTGCAAGTATTGTAAAAAAGACTTTGGGTAATAAAATTAGAAGTTGAAAACTTACATTCTTCTCTGTCTCTCTCCAACTTTGTGAGTGATTTAAAATCCTGCACTTTCTCACCCTGTATCTTCCTTTGCCTGACAAGTACTATGGTAAAGTCAAGGGCAGAATGGTCTCATGCAGAAAGGGAGCAGTCCGAGGCTGGATCAAGGAAGAGTCCCATAGGGTGTGTGATCTGGGGAGCCCATGGCAGCAGAGGGAAGGTGAGCACTGCTTGGAGGAGGAGGCTGAGGCATCTCAGGATACAGGACTGGGGGAGGGAAATTTTAAAGAAGGCAGGGGAGAGGTGGTGATGCTATAGAAAAATAGGCAGAGAAACACATACTCAGCAGAACATATGCCCAGAGCTTGGAACAGAAAACAGAACTCCACTTTCAGATTTCTCTGCTATCAGCTGATAACTGTGAAACCCACTGAAAAGAGTCATACCCTTAGCTGAGAGTTGCTCTTCTCAAGAGGGGATAGCTCTTCCATCCAAAATTCTATCAGCTCAGAGGGCCTAGGTCCCTGGAACAAAGACACAGGCTGAAGGAGTCAGATGACTATTTTTCTTTATTGTTTATTTTTGTGAAATGAAAATTCAACTCAAGAAACCAAAAATCCAAAAGATCATGACTAAGAATTTGTTACCATATATGATTTTAATTTACCTACTGCTTATTGTGGATGTTATCTTTATTTGTCTGTTGCCTGCTATTTTTTTTTCTACAAGAACCCAAATTCCCTATCAGCAAGAGATGATTTTTTTACTATTTTACAGCTGTATTTATGTATTTATTTGTGTCTTCTGTGTATGCATTTGTATGTATGTATATTATATATATATCTTCAGTGTTTAACAGTGTCCTTGTGTCTGTTTTACTGCATGTTATTAAATATCTGATAAAAAATAAAGCATTATTAATTTCCTCACAGTATTTTCTACCACTATCTGCATTATAGTATCTCAGCTCTTGACAGTTGTGTTCTCATCATTGCAGTGGTGGCTGACATGAGAAGGAACCAAACCCCATTCCACAGAAAGCTCTGGACTTTAACACAGAGCAATTCATGCCAAAAAAATTGCCAGTAATTTTTATTATGCTATTTGACAGCCATTGATTTGTTAGTTCTGATAATCTATTTCTATATAGAAAGTAATGCATTCACAGCAGTTGCAAAGATATAAATCCAGATTCAAGCTGAACTGGTGAACTGATTCTGCAAAGTGGCAGAGCCAAGCCAGGGCTCCTTTTCCATAGGGACAGAAGCCAGAGGACAAGGCAGAGCTAAGAGGCTGCTGTTAGAAGGGGGCTGGAAGAAAACCTTTTTTCTTTCTGAAAGTGTCAGATCTGAATGGATCCTGGAGAACCAGGTTTGCTGCACCTGCTGCAGCCAGAGTTGGGGTAGAAAAGATGGAAAGAATAACTGATACTCAAAGAGGACTTGCACTTCTTCACAGCCACACTTACTATACTATCCTCCAAACTTTCTCACAGTCACAGCAGAAGTCAGCTTGTCTTCGCAGGACCTTGGCCAAGGCAGAGTACTCAGTGAGGCATGACCACTTTGCAATTCTATTTTTCCCCTACTCCTACTCTGCTGACCAGCTCTACTGTCTTTTTATTATATGCTTGAAAAAACATACCTTGAAAAAGCCAACCCTAGATACACTATTGACAAAACAGTGTACGTAGATCTATTCATGTCATAATCAACTCTTCTGTTGACTTTCGTTTGCTTGGTATTAAAACCTATTCATCTTAAAAGGCCAACTAACACTTTTTTTGGTGTATAATTTCAGCTTTTCTCTTCCTTATAATATTAGCTGATAGAACATTTGTTTCCAATATTTCAATCAAACTGTTCCCTTTAAAAGACAGCAGTAATTGTCAATCAGCTTTCATTATCTGAAGTGCCTAACTTCCAGGCCTGCTAAATATTTTCCTTCTAGCTTAAAAACTTGGTTTGGAACATCATATAAATTGGTTTGTTGTTTTCTTGTTTTTAAATAATCCACTTAAAAGCCATTTAACTCAAAAGTAAATGCTGTTCAAAACCACAGGAGTGGCTATAAAAAAGCCTGTTAAAGGTACAAAAAAAACCCTTTCATCTGCCATATATAGATATGAAAAGAAAAAGTCACTAGGTAACAGTAAGGAAGGGTCAATGAAACCTCAGATGAGGTAGAATAGAATGAGCCAGAGGGATACAAGGTGAGGTGGGTGAGACTAGGACAGCTTTTCAAAGGAGAAAGACTAGAGAATGTTTTCATATGTGTAACAGACATTTTTGTTTGGATTAGTATTTTCCTATTATACTCATGGGGCACTGTCTTTTTCCAAGAGTGCTTCGAGCACTGGATAATATATTTTTTATTCCCAATGTAACACATTTAGAATAGTGAATTCCGTAGGAACAACAGAGAAAAGAATCATAATTTAAGACTCATTTTAGCATATTTTAGTTTAAATCAGCAGGACTCAAGTTGGAGTAGATAGCAAAATAACACTTCTATCAGGCTGGTGAATTTATGCAGAGGTAATTCAAATAGGAACATTAGAGAAAATGGCAAGCTTGTTTGTTCGTGGTGGGGAGCAGGGAGAGGGGAAATGGCAGCCATCATTAAGCAAACACAAGCAAAAAGGATCTCAAGCAGAGAGCAGAAAATGAGTAACAGGAGTATGAGGAAAAAAAAGCAAAGGATGGAAATATTCAACTACTCCTTAGGAATATCTTGAATACAATCCGTTTGTAGCTTTACTCTTCTAGCTAACTTTAATTACAGTTGTGACTAGCTAAGGTCTGGGCAAAATAACCATTAGAGTTTCTGTCTTCAACAGGAGACATGCCCCCCAATTTGTCATCAGTTTACAATTTGCTAGATATGACAGAATTGTGACGAGTCAAGAATGTGGGGTTCCCATTCTTCTTCTGGGTACCTGAAGGAGTAGAAATAGTGATAACTTTGCCTGGATGTGGCAAATTCCCCATAATAAGCAGCATGGTAAAGTGACTGCAGCCTCAGTACTGAGTACTGCATATATTGGGACCAATAAGAGCACATACTTGTTCAGTTTTGTCTCTGTATAAAATGAATTATCTGCCATTGCCTTATTAGAAGTCCTTAAATGTGACTATTCATATCAGCCTCCGGAGATCTGGATGTGATACAGGACTCTCTTACTGGTAACCTGCCCCATCCATGTTCACTCAAGGCAGGCAGACTTTGCAGTTTTGTCTGTGCACTGTGAGGAGTAACTGCAGTGGCAAGCTTCAGTCCTGGTTTTTGAACTGTGCTCAAGACACATGACCTGCCGAGCCTGATCTAGTGCATATGCCCAACTCAACATCAGGCTACTGCAAACTGAATGTTGCAATATTTTCACAGCAAATCTCTAAAGAGTTTTGCTAAGCATGTAAGAACACAGGTTTTGGAAGGCTTTATAAGCTGGTCAGAACACTGTAAATAATCAAGCAGGAGTAATGGCCACCTTTATATCCTCAAGATTAGTCCTCAGTGAAAATTGAAATCCACCATCTAAACAACAGAGACAATAGGCCCTTTCAAAGAAACAACTGGGGATGCTGTAACTTAGTCAAACCACCTCTTTATCTAACTTCAGTCTTGAAAACATTATGAAATGTTAGCTGCAAGCATTACTGCTATCTTTGCTTACAATAAATAAAAGGAGGGAGTGCAACCACCAAATTACTAGAGTATGCAGTTTCCCTTGCCACAGCCTGGGGTTAAATTTTACCCATCATTGTTTACTGAGGTGCCACACTGCAGAAAACAGAGAATAAAACCCTTGCTTGTCCAATTTACTTGCTAGCTTTGCATCTCCAGTGAAAGCCTGATCAAACATAAGCTGCTGCTTGAAGTAGGACACATGTGTTTACTTTTCTTCTTTTGTGTGTGTGTGTACCTGTATTCCTTCATTAATTCGTCTGTTTGCTCGTTGATTGAAAGATTATTTTAATCTTTCTTAAAGAAACACTCAAGTTTCTATGTTACTGCAAGGTCTGTAAGTTCCTTACATGAGCTTCTGCAAAGATCTTCTCTCTCTTTTTTTTTTTTTTTTAATAGAAACTAAAGAATTCCATACCAAATTGAACCGAAGACTAGGAAGACCAATTCTAAAAGCTGTATGACCAGTCAGATGCAAAAGGGAAGTGAAACATGGCTCATACCGATCTTTTAAGGCTTAACGGGATTTTCATTTCTAATATCACATTGAAGGAGAGCTCATTTTTCCGATTGTGGCTCAGGATGCACAAAGTAAACATGTCCCTAGGAGAAAAAAAAATAGTATCTTCAGTATAGAGTCAGGGCTCACTTGGAAAGAGAAATAGTGAGGGAGCAGTGCCATCTACAGGCTATGTTCCTGTACCCCTGAACCGGGCTAGTTACCATCATGAACTCCTCCAGGCGCCCTCATGTGTAACTGAAACACGGTCT
Organism: Agapornis roseicollis; assembly: GCA_002631895.1. NCBI lineage: Eukaryota > Metazoa > Chordata > Aves > Psittaciformes > Psittacidae > Agapornis > Agapornis roseicollis. The sequence goes on from NDXB01011945.1 coordinate 23,976, forward strand.
CTCAGAAGACTGAATGTATCTGAATATCTGTTGGGAATGAGCGGAATAAATTTGTTATTTTCCATTATTTCTTCTGGCTACGGGCTTTTTCTAGCATGCCCAACAATCTGAGGGTTTCTCCGAAGAGAGTGTTTTATTTTGCATTTTTTAATTGAAATCTCCGAGGGGCTGCACAGTGCTCTGAGACCAAGAGCTTTCAATGTTGAAACGAAAACAATTATTTCCATAACGCAAATTTAAAAAATATATATTCAGTGTTGAGGAGACACTAAGTTAGCAACACGCATCTATAACTTCATACCGGGAAAAAAATGCCCCCAGTAGGCACCAAAGCAACGGTTATGAAGAATATTCAAATAAACAAAAAGCACAACTGGTGTGTGCAACTTACTACCAGAGATTAACGTGGAACCAGGATTGTATGTGTTCAGAAAGAAGTTAGATCACTGCACGGATGGGAGCAGCTGGACTTTATTTGAATGCTGTTAAAGTGAGTAGCCTGGATGCATATTTTTTTTTTTTTTTTCCAAGGAAATCTCTAAATTTCTGAACTCCTGTGTGGGTTCTTGTGTACTGCTTCTTGTATTTGTTGTCTAGACATCTGTATTTCCTGCTGATAGCGACATGATAACCAGGTACGGTGGACTTTCTGCTGACTTGTTGCATCCATCACACGTGTATTTGTAGAAACAGGAAAGCATGTGGCAAGAACTGATCCTAATACAATGCTAAAACCTTGAAGACAGTGAAATAAAAAAGGCCAGTAAAGGTCTAGTAAACCACAGTTAATGTTAAGCAAAATAACAGGCTATGCATGGAACTTTCTCCACTGTAACATATGCAGAAAGAAACAGTTTCTCTTGCTAGATGTTTCCCCAAAAAAAACCAAAAGATAGGCATGCAGAAGGCTGCCACAGCATAAGATACCATAAACTAAGTAAAGAAATTTTGTCACTCTGAATTTATATCACACAGCAGTAATAAAAGTGAGTGCATCAATAAGTCTATTACCTCTTTTTTGGGGAACCCAAATAGATGTCTTCCTATATTTATCCCAGCTCTCTGAAGTTCTGAGGAGTCTGTAATTTGCTTTATAAAAGACAGAAACATAGGCATCTCTTCTCATCAGAATTTGTTGGGTAGAATTTATGCCTTTTCTTTAATTTTTTTTTTTTATGCCTAAAAGCAAGTGCTCATTATTACTCACAAAATACACCATCCCAACTTGTCATAAAAGTGACTTCATATTTGTTCCAGAGTTTGAGGATTCTGAGTGAGAGAAACGAGACACAGAGAACTCACAACTAGCTTATTAATATAGGAAAATATAGAGATACTAACAGATACAGTAAAGGATATTTCTGAAGAGTGGATATCTTACCAATCCTAAATACCATGCAATGACAAACAGGAAACGAGCTCCAAGACACATCATTGCAGTGTGAGGTGGCAGATCCAACCTTAGCTGATATCCCCGCGGAAACACTGTTGACCTGAGTAATATGAGGTTCTGCTTCACCGCATCACATGAGGCTCTGGCTTCTATCCTAGCAAAAATGCACACTCATTCTAACACAGGGGCCCAGCCTATGGTGAAAAAAGTGGCCAGCTATATCTAGAAAGGTCTCCAAGGGTCGGGACTTTTCCGGGCATCAGCTAAAGCTGGACCTTCTGGGGAGGAGCCACCATGCACAAACAGTACTTTTTATATTTTTGCGTGATTAACCACAGAATATTATCTAGTGTCACTGACAATATTTTAATCTTATTTAATTCAGGATTCTTCCATATTCTGAACAGATATAGATGTGCTTCCAGGAACCAGTGTTTTCCACTTTCTTTTGCTTCTCGCTATCATGTTTTCCTTTGGCCTTTAGAATAGCAGCAGCCCTGCAGTGGTTAGTGAACATCAGATAAGCTGCATGAGATTTGCATGGTACCAGTCTGAAGCTGTTCCTTTTTCTGCTTTCAAAGGAATGAGAGACCTAATAGCTTTAGAAATGTGTTCATTTAAAGGCTATCACATTCCCTCTGGAGTTTTCATGTGACTTTCTCTCTTCTCAGATATAATCAGAGGTGAGTTCCAATGTTAATCTTCAATGTTAATGTTCTCTTCATCAAAAGAATTCAAATTTTACTGCCCTCAGTTTGACATCAGCAGGACTGATTACCACTAAGGGGTAAGGGTTATGCTAAGCTTGTTCTTCCAGGGTAGAAATGTTTTATAACTTTGCAGTGTTTGCAACATGCCACCTTATTTCCCTTCCTTATTACCATAACCACTAAAAATCACAGAATAGAATCACAGAATCATTTAGGTTGGAAAAGATCATCAAGCCCAATCGTCAACCTAAGACTGCCAATTTCATCACTAAACCACATCCCTAACTGCAACATCTACATTTTTTTTTAATATCTCCAAGCAAAGTGACTCAAACACTTCCCTGGGAAGCCTGTTCCAGGGCTTGAGTCCCCTTTCAGGGAAAAAATTTCCCTAATATCCACTCTAAACCTCCCCTGGTACAACTTGAGGCCATTACCTCTTGGCGTATCGTTTGCTGCTTGGAGGAAGAGACCAACCCCCACCTCAGTACAACCTTCTTTCAGGTACTTGTAGAGAACAATAAGGTCTCCCCTGAGCCTTCTCAGACTAAACAACCCCAGTTCTCTCAGCTGTTTCTCACAACATTTCTGCTCTAGACCCTTGACCAACTTTGTTGCTCTTCTCTGGACTCGCTCCAGCACCAAAATGTCTGTCTCAAGATAAGAAAATTTAGAAGCTGATTCTGCTGCTTTTGAGACTTCGCAGCACAAGGTGTCATTCAGGGAAGCTTGGGTTGAATGAAAACCCAAGTGTATGAAAGCTCCCTATAGTCAACTGAAAAAATCTTACACAGCCTTCTCTGAAACTCCCTGGGAATGAGTGAAAGAGTGGGGGAAGAGTGAGAAGAATCACACCAAGTGTTGCAGGACAATTTAAGCTGTTCTGAGGCCTGATTTCTGTCCTGAAATACTTGCTTGGTGCTGTAATTTAGTTAGATGTTTTGTCAGAACAAGAAGCAGAACCTGAAATCCATTAATTTTACATAATCTTTTATGCTGACAAATCCAATACAGACTTTTATCAATAAAATATTTCAGCAAATTCACTTTTACTTTGTCATAAACCTTTATATTTAGTCTTTCTGTCACTCTTCTTAATCTGGGCATGTTTATCAGCATCATTCCTCCTGAGCTCCCTCTGTAAGGATATAATATATTCTGACCATATAGTGTCTATTCATCTTTAATGCTGTTGAGGCAGTTGGTAACATTTAAACATTTGATAGTTTAACCTCAAAATAAATGGTAGTTGAATATCTTCTCACCACACCCAAATATGTTACTGACTAGTCATCAATATTTTACTTCCATTCCCCTGTCAGTGTTATAATTCCATTTTTACAGCAGAAAATCTACCTCTTTAAAATGTTGTTCACTATCCAGAAATAAATGACACCACCATCATGCTTAATATACACTAGTTTGGGGAGGGTGTTTTCAGTGTGGGTGTGGGTGAATGCATGGTCTTTCTGAAACTTTATCTCAAAGTTAAGCTGAAAAATCAATGCTTTGGTTCCAGTCAGGAATGCAGTAGCAGTGCTAAGGGAAATGGGGAACCTAACAACAGGCCTTGCTGCAGCAAAAATAAAACAGCTGTTTGGCTTCAACAGCATCAGGATTTAGCCCTCCTTGCATATGAGATACTGAATAAACAACTACTTGTATCTTGCAAGGCATACTGTGCATTCTGGGTTATACAAGTTGATGTTATTCAACAGTAATTACCTACAGCTAGTAGGTGGACCTATAAAACTCAAAATCTGTGGTTTGCAGTAGATGGGAATTCATTAAATACAGGGAATAACAAGTACTGAAAAACTTTTTTGTGCACTTCAGTCTATAAAAACAGTACCGTCACAATTAACCAATAATGAAATATTCATGAAAAAGCTTTGAAGTTCATATGACAGGAGAAATGTTAATTTTCTTTACAGTTCTAATGTTACTGGGGGAAAATGTAAGCTTGACATTACAGGATTCAGTTTTATTTAGTTTCCTTGTTTGCCATAACATTTCTTCAAATATGGTACCAAATTTCTGGACTCATCTGTGTAAATCCCAAGCCTCATGGGTACAATTGATGAAATCAGGTTTTCAAGTTACTTAATCATAGTAAATTTTATGTGTGCATTATACATAGGTATAAAGTTTAAAATCATAAAATTTTAATTAATTAGAATGGAGTAAATTATCTTGTGACTTCTTTTAAATAGTCTTTTAAGATTCTTGCAGAAACAGGAAAACCAGCATAATTTCATCATGTGTTTGAACAGATACACTATTTAAGTATGCATTTTTATGCTATATTTAAGCATATTGAGAGGAAGGTAAGGACTTTGATATGTTCTGTATTAGAACAAAATTTTAATATACTAAATCAAAAGACTTACAATGCTACTAAATTTTAAGTACCAAAAAGTTGTTTTAAATAATCTAGATTTTTTTATCACACAGTCATACTAGCACCTAGAAGGAAAGGGAGATAACCATCTCAAATTTTTCAGTTTATCAAACTTAGACTCTCTCTGCCCCAGTCATGTCTGTTTTATTAGCTTTCTCTGTAGGTATTACCGACTGTTTTGGCATAGCTTTGTGCTCTGACAGGGATTTTTCCACTTTGCTTTTCTTATTGGTGTTTCTTAGATATAACATACAGCAAGGTGATTGCCTTGTTTCAGTTGCTGTAGGTTAGGTTGCTTCTCTTTCTTCCTGAATGATAAACTATTTTTAAGTTTCTGTCACAGTTTGACATTTTCTCTCACTGCTCTGGACTGCTTGCTTACTGCATTCTGAAAATATTCCTGGCATGGGCAAATTCTGGGATTTTTAAAAATAAAAAATACAGACTTAGAAAGTAGGCATGGAAACAATATTATCTCAGGGGAAGAAGAGCTTACTAATGTAAACAGTAGGTAACGTAATAAAAGTATTCATCTATTCTAACAGAATGATAAGGAAGACAATAAAATAGCTTGTAATAACTTGCAGTAACTGTTTCTTAGAAAAATCTGTAAAAAAATATGAGAAAAATTGATCAAATGGAAAAAAATAAATTGAGGTTTTAGAAAGCTAATACAAAACAAAAATTTTCCTGCCTACCCTGCAAAACAGATTAAAGTCTGTAATAAGCATAAAGTCTGGAGAGTTACCTGTGAGGAGTCAAATATTTTACTTATGCTTGACAAATAATAGCATCTGAATGCTACTGCATATACTAAAGAATATCTGTAAGTCTTAAGACTGGGAAGTCAAAGAGATATTTTCTATCATTCTGAGCATAGAGAACTTCAATTTAGTGCTGTAGCAAGCCATCTAAAAACGTAGAGGAAGGTCAACAGGAGAAGAGGTGATGGAAAAACAATCTATTTAATAAACCCATTTACTGCCACTGTTGTTCCCATGTGTCTGCAAAATTCTCATTTCCATATGCCAATGAGTGTTTCTTGTCAGTGCCCTGTAAATTTCATGTTTCAGAATATATTTTCTTGTTTATCTCAAAATTGTACTTACAGGGTTCTTAAGTACAGCCAAAAGTTGATACTGCAATCCTTCCACTTCTTGCACCTTGTTCCATTATTTTAGCTGTGTCCTGTTGACTCTTTCACCTGCTCAGGTTTCAAAGCATTGCCTAAGGTATAAAACCTGCTTTTTACCAGTTTTATGTTTCACATCTGCCACACTGAAGCAGGAGAGTAGAAAATCTGTTTAATTGTGTTTCCCAAAAGCAGTGATCTGTTCTCTCCCCTGCCACCTTCTTAATGCATTTTTATTTTCTTTACTACAAGTGCAGCAAAGACTATTGTACTTTCTCAGTAGGCTACAGATAGCTTACAAGAAAATTACTGTCTTAAATGTGGCTTAGCAATATATTAGTGTCTGAAGTTTGGCAAGAGGGCAAGACAATGACATTTAGATCTGGGACTTGAGAGCATGGTATCTCAGAAGCAAGAAGGCTTTGGTAATGATAATAAATGAATGTCAAACAAGCATAAGTCCTCAGACAATTTAGACAGAGATTTCAAAGCCATCCTCCAACCACCTCCTCTAATCCCTTCCCATACCCACGCACTGAAGTACCCTCTTCAGGGTACTTGCTCCTCAGCAGCTGGTCTTCAGGGAGGTGCTATTTGACAGATCTTTATCAGAACTATGTGTTATATGTATGTGTTATAAAGCCATGTTATTCTACCCTGCAGGTAAAACTAAACAGTAAACACCTGTATACAGGCAGCTCATTTCTACATTTTTGTGGGACTCAGCTGTGTAAGGTAGCTCTTTTACTCAGAGCAAGAAATTAATCAGGATTTCAGAGGTGGGTATATAAAAACTATGGCTTCAATTTCCCAAAGTAGGAGATAAGTTTTGCTCTAGTTTTGTTTGCAGAATAAGTGTTTAGTGACATGATTCTGCCTCACTGTTTCACAGGGCTAAAATACATATGATGCTTAAGTAAGAAAGCAAAGCCAAATTTACACTGCAACTAAAACAGAGGTTTCAGACCTTAAAGAGGGTGAGCAGACAGGACTTGGAATATCCTCAGCAATGGAAAGAGAAAAATGAGATATGCTGCAGCTATACTTCTGTGAGGGGCCAGACCTTCTCACCACAATGCAGCAGCATGTGGCCAGGGACGCAAGGGCCAAAATGAGAAGCTCAGTTGTTTTACTATTCCTGCCAGTTACAATTTATAAAATATTGCAGTCCAAACTGAGTCTGGAATAAAAAGTAACTACAAGAGTATTACAGAAATATAAATATATGCAAGCACGTAACTTTATATCAATTTCTTTTAATACAGCTGTGTTTATATAAATGCATTACATATTTGTATTTATAAAAAGTAAATATATGTGTTCAAGTATAAATGCTTATCTTGAGATAAGCAATTAAAATTTCAGACCTATGTTTTACATGTACTTAAAAAAAACAATACTCATCTAATGAACTCTATCTGAAGTATTGCCCTGTATTAGAAGCAGCAACAATGGAACTATTCCATATCAGGTTTGACCATTTGGGCAATTTACCATAGGATACAGAATTAAAATGGAAGTATTCTTAATTCGGGTATGCAGCTGAAAACTTTTCATGCCTTTTGCAGGTTCCATTTGCATTTACTTTATTGGAATAAAAAGGAACATTTCAAGAAGGTTTTGCTCACAACAGAAAAGTCAGGCACCTTGTTCCATTACAAATTAGAAATGCGAGTTTTATTTCAAAAATAGAAAGTAGTATATTTACAAAAATATTCAGAGTTTTCTGCATATTTTTCTGAAACAGACTATGATGTATATTGCCTAAAATGTCAACTGCAAAAGAAAAGGCACACGGCCGTGAAATATCCCTTCTCCTGAGAAGGGAAACAGTAGTCATGAAACAGTGCATGAAAAAGCAAAATAAGAAGTTAAACTCCCTTGTGACAAATTGCACTGCTTAAGGAGAAGCCATGTCCTTATTGGTTTAAACCCTGACAATAAAATACCGCAGATTTCCCAAGGATGGTGATTGTGTTTTACAAGATCCTCATCATTTCCTCTGCATCTTTTGATGGCAGCAGCACATCTTCTTTCACTTGCAGGAATATGACTAATATTCTAAAAGAAGAATATGCAATATAAGGAACTGTTAGTTTTGTGCATGAGAATCCAAACAATAATTTTCGAAAGGATTTTTATTTTTTTTTTACTTCTCTAAAGACTTTTATGCTCAGTGTGCTACATGAGAGTCATTTTCCACTGGTCTGCGAGCCTGTGTGACCTTCAGTGGACCTCCTGAGGAGTGAACCACTGTGACCCAGCCACTCTGGCTAGTGTGGGGTGACCTGCAGGTGACCACTGACGTGATCCACATCTACACCTGCCCTGTAACCTCCAGAACTAGAGGTGCTCAATTACCATAAGCTGCGTTCCTTTCCCTCCTTTCCCTGAGACATCTTAGCTTTCCAGGTTAGGTACCTTTTTTATATATTTTCTGTGGTGGAATTTTGATTTCTTATGGAGCTCATGCAAATGTATTTGTCATCTAATTATGCAGACTTTGTATCTGCATTTCCCTGTGGACCTGTAGGTTTGTTAGTTGGAAGCATCAGCTTTCACCCGTCAGGCTGAGATCACAAAACAGAGGAGATCATACACACACTAAAGGAGCAAATTTTCAAGTGCTTTGACCCAGCTTGTTTATAAAGCTGATGCATCATAATGTCGTGATGATTATTCAAGGCAGCAATTGCAAGGACTCTTCAGTGCATGCAGTCTGAGAAGGCAATAGGAAAAGAGAGGGGCAAAGTGCATCCTCTCTTTCTCACAAGCTGGGCATCACGAAGATCAAAGCATCTTTCATTCTCCTTTTCTTTGGTGTAGCAGTAAAATCAAAGCTGAGAGCACAAAATAGTCCCTACGACCAAAAAGTATGTGAAATACTGGTTTTCCAAAATAGATTTAGTAAAATATTAACCTACCCAATTATCACCAGGTTTGGTTTGGTTTGGTTTTCTCCAACAGCTCTTTAGGCTTCTTGTTAGGGATGGCTGACAAGAGTGTGTCAGAAGAGAACAAAGTCTCCAGGACTGCAGCAAAACCTGCTTGTAGTAAAAACTAAAACACAGCAGGCTCAAAGACCAAGCCCACACTAGAAGTAGAGCAGCAAAGTCAGACCTGTGAAACAGAGTGAAACACTGAGCTGAAGACCTATTATTCACACTATAGGCCTTACAGATATTTTTCTTTGAACTAACTCTAGCCTAGTCCCATGAACCAGATGCCTGAAAGCAGCTGGAGCTCACCTCCCAACTTAGTTTCATCTTAATGGAAGATTAATTCAACTCCTGCTCTTGAAAACCTTTTCACAGTCATAGCCAAGACAGGGTAAGGGGGAGTGACTGGAAAATTCACATCAAAAGTACAGTCCCAATTCAAGTGACGTTGACGACTGTTATGCTCTCTGAAGGCACAATGACACTTAGATAAACTCTTCATTTGAAAACAGTACTGCACCATAATACGAGAAATAAGAGATTTTTAGGTGCAAAGCAAAATTGTTTCTTGCAATACCACTTTGAAAAATGAAGATATTTTAAACTAGTCTGAGGATGGATTTGGGCAGACTTTAGTTGAGTAGGGTATGTCTATATATATATATATCAATTCCACTTATCTTATTTAATTCTCCTTTAGGCCTAAAAAATCCATGAGCTCTGAGTGAAACATTTTTGTCATCTATGTGTTGCCTGGCTCAAGTAAATTCTGTTGGTTCCCAACTTTCCCATTACCTTCAGTCTTAAAAAACATACCCAGAGCATAGCCTAAGAAGGAGGTCCTGTATTTTTTTCCATTGTTGATTTTTAAACTAAATTTAAAAAACTTGGAAGAAGAGAAAACAACATAACTGCATAACCACAAAAGTTACAACACTGTAGTCATTATCTTCTTGTACTTAATTTTGAAGGAAATAATTTTACACAGGTTACAAAGCTGAAGGAGAAAAGAACATGTGCATGTAACAACTATTTTATTTCTGTTCCGAAGTAATATACCTTAAACAGTAGTGAACATTCTAATGAAATATCAGCTGAAGCAGTAGAGCATAAAATTAATATGCATCAAATGACAAAAAGGAGATGATCAGTTGATAAGCTGTTCCATAAAGTTTATATGCATAATTCAAATGATGTTTAGCAATTCATGGATCTCAGTTACAGCTCTTTTGCATGACCAGGTTAAAAAGTATATTTGTTCAAGCAATAATATCACTTTTTTCATGGCAGAGTTTAAACAGTTCAGATGTCAAGTATTTGATCCACCCACCTACTTACAAACAGGAGGCAGGACTGGGACCGGGGAGAAATGAGTATGTTGAAGATTTTAACCAATGCAAACAAAACAGTATTTTTTTCCCCCAATATAACTTCAGCATAACTTCAAATTCTGCATAAAGACTTGCACTAACCCTGAGAAGTACTCCAGTTCTTAAGTTGGTTACTTGAATATTACTGAGACATAAGTGCCTGCAATTTAAGGAGTAGAAAGCAAAACCATACAGATTGCCTAGAGAGAAAGAGTTGGAAAGTGCTAAGGTAAAACGCAGTTTGTATATGACATAGAGTTTATATTTAGTAAGTAAAAAAGAGTCTGATATATTCTTCTGTTTGTATTTGATATCCACATACTAACAAAAGTTTTTTTTAAATATAGAAGATCTTGAGCTTTAGTCCTTTCAACCTAAGAATTATAGTACAAGCACAAAGTGAGGAAGACAGGCTAAGCCTAGAAAAGAGAAGGCTGCATGGAGACCTCATAGCAGCCTTCCAGTATCTGAAGGGGTCCTACAAGGATGCTGGAGAGGGACTCTTTGTTAGGGTCTTTCCATCAGGGACAAGGGGAAGAAGGTTTAAACTTAAAGAGGGGAAGTTCAGGTTAGATAAAAGAAAGAAGTTCTTTACTGCGACGGTGGTGAGGCACTGGAACAGGTTGCCCAAGGAAGTGGTAAATACTCCATCCCTGGTGATATTCAAGGCCAGGTTGGACATGGTCTTGGGTGACATGGTCTAGTATGAGGTGTCCCTACCTGCAGCAGTAGGGTTGGAATCAGATTATCTTAAGGGTCTTTCCAAACCTAACCATTCTATAATGATTCTGGCCCTTGAGTCTTCAATAATAGCAATGAAATAACATGGAAATGCAATAATGACAAAGATATCAAGGGAATTATATATTCCTGTTTTATGTATAAAAATATGGATGGATTCCTAAAAGAGGAGGATGCATGTAGAGAAGGAAGATGCATACAAGATGTTATTAAGCAGCCATGCAGTTCTCTGTGAGTCAATGTAAAGACAGCTCTGAAATTAGATATTTAAAGAATTTAGATTTCACTAACAATTCTTTTTTATAAATCAACTGGTAGTTCAATGGCAAACAGTACAGTCAGACAGACAATGAAGAGACTGTATGAAGACTGTTATTGTTATTTATTAATATGCTTTTGGAAACCTTATCATTACAGGTTTTAAAATAAATAATTTCTCTTGCTGAGGGACTTTGAGGAGTCTCTTTTAAGACCAGAATGCCTGAGAGAGGTAATGTATTGACTAACTGGAGAATCATTAGCCAGAAAAGTATATCCAATGGGAAATGCTTTCTAAATATGTCCAAACATTTTACCTACAATTAGTGAAAGGAAATTCTAATGACAAAGCTACACAAAATATGGAAATCCGGTTTCATAGGGAATTTAAAAATTTTCTTTGTTCTGAGTGGAATGAAACAGCTTTTTTTTTTTTTTTTTTTTTTTTTACACAATATGCAAAAAAGCTCATTGAGGGGTGAGGGGAAGAAGGCCATCTGTCAATCAAACCAACTTCTTGCTACTTCATCTTGGTGCTCATCAATGTTAAAATATAAAATTAAAGACAAAACTAGACAAGTAATTGAAAAACAAAAATTGATCTTTTTTGCAGTAATATTAAGAAGGATGTTTGACTATCAAACAAAACCATGGATTCCTTTTCAAATAAAATTAATGTCGAATGCACACAACTCTTGAAACTTTAATACTGTTAGAGCTGCACATTTCTTAGAGGATTTTGCTGTTCTGAATGAGAAGCTCCATCTTAAGAAAAGTAGCCATGAGGGCCCATATGTTAGGAAAAAACAGAAGTATCAGTTGAGCCACAGGCCTCTGCTACCTATAGATGTAGAAGGGTTTGTGAAGCTCATTGCTGAATGAGGTCTCTAGAGACATTTTACTCTGTGTAGCCCTGAAAAACACATCATATTTTTGAATCTATTCTCCCTGTCTAGAGGCAGGGTATGATTTACATAGTGCTCTAAGTTATGAGTAAGAAAATACATTAAAACTTATTTGGAATTCTTTTCAGTCACTAGGGATGAAATCCTAGATATGCTGAATTTGCTGGGAGGCTTGATCATGATTTTTAAGTAGTGACATTTACTTCACCCATTAGGGTCAGCATTGCAAACTTGCATTTAGCCTTCTTAGTCATTCAGATTCTCCCCTACTGACTAGAAGAGAATGATTTAATATTGTACGAATAAAAGTAGAGAACCTAAAGTGTTGTATATAATTTTTTTTTATTATATGCTCTCATTTTCATGCAATTTTATCCCTTTGTCCTCTTCTATTTGATTTTCTTGCTAAGCATCCATTGTAATAAAGTGCCATGTTCAATAGAGTTGCAGTGAGCAATTTAAATAATACCAGGTGTAGATGTGTAGGAATTTTGATTGTAATGCGCTACTGTGAAGAACTCATGCATTTATAGTGCACTATATTTCTGAAACCATTATGGCAACAGGCCAAAATCAGCTTGAACGCGCCAAGGGCACTGCTGCAAATGTATAGAGTTGATGGAATTCATTTCAGTCACTTATTCTTGAGGTAGGATTAGAGAAAATTTTGATCAGTTCATGCATCTCCAATTTGGCCTTCAGCTTTGAGCTCTGGCTACAACAGAGCTCTCAAGCTGAGCACAGATGGGGCTAGATAGTATCTGGGTAACAAGCTTCCAAAAAAATCTAAATGCTGCAATGTGTAGGTGTTGGTAACTCACTAGGCTGTATGCTTCCCTCAGGTCTGCTCCTTATATCAGTGCCTTTTACCATGGCAGCAAGCGCTAGCTTGCTAGAGGTATTTCCTTTGAAGATAAGAGAGAAGATCAAGTTCCTTATCAGTGGAAAATCCTCGTATATGTCCTCCAGTGCTAGCCTTGCTACCATGTCTAACTTCTAGCTCAAGCAATTTCATTATATTCTGTCTGCTTTTTCCCATTTAATTTTCAAAAGGAGCAAATTAGAACTGCTGTCAATATAAAACTGCTGCAACTTCATTTTGCAGAGAATTAGTTGAGGCTATCTACATTAGAATAAGGGAGGTTTTTGTTCTGGATACTAGTCATGACCAATTGCAAAAGATCACATATCTGCTGAGAAACTCTTAACTTTAGGATGGTTACTTTGTTAGTATAATCGCTATAATCTCTCCAAATTATCCTGAGTCTTGCAGTTCAAGTTAAGCTTTCTTTGAGATATGACTTCAGTTGTGCTAGAGAACCCCAATTGCAAGTTCAAGCTATACTGAAGCTAGGAATACTTTCAGCATGTTATATAGGTAAATATAACACTATTTACAGCTTACTGCTCTATGAAATATTTCACCAATGAGACACAACATTGAACAAAAATTAATATGGACTGCTCTGGGGCAAAGTAGAAAAGGCCATTTTTCAGGTGCTTCACAGTATGTCTTAACCATTAGTTTTAACAGTACTTTGCAATCTGGGATAGGTGTCTTGTCAGATCCACTTCTAACACATTTGCAGTTTAGGAAACTCTGTCAAGCTCTTCAAATGTGAAGGAGGTTTTTACAGAGTTCTCTCACACCACAGCTGTGCATGGAAGCTGGAAAGAGAGTTTGGTGCTCAGAATCTGTGTTGAAATATAGCTGGGGATAGAGGGTGGGTGATGTGGCACCATGGTTGTGTAAAATGTCGGTCATGCTGTGGGCCAGCTTCAGCTCAAGTTACTTCTCCTGCCTGTAGAAAAATCAGTGGAGTTGCATGAATATATACTAAGTGTCTCATCATAGCCTGAATTAGCTAACCTACTGGCATTGCTTTGAAATAATACAGTGGATCATTGAGTTTTTCTGCTTCACACTGTTTGCAGGTAAAATAAATTAGACAAAATATAATGGAGGAGGTGAAAATGAGAGTTACATGGAGAAGCATTACTTTTATGAAGCGCTTAGGAATCAGAAGTTCCCTTTGCAGGCATTGACACACCATCATCACATCTCCTCAATGACTCACCCCCAAAACTAACAAATGTAGACAGGATGATGACTGATGTAATTTGGGTGATGAAATTATCTATGATCAACTAAAATTTATTCAAGAGATGTTGTCATGCTGCATTCTTTCAAAGAAATTTAAAAAAAATATCTGTAGTGATGGGGATGCATTTTGAAAGACAGGACATAAAGCAGCCTAACATGCAAATTATATCTGTAATGGAATGGCCGTAGCTATTGCATATCACTGAAACAAAGGCACATGGGGTATCAGCTGTGTCTCATAAGGCAAGCCATTAAGATGGTCTCTATTCTCGTGCAGTGAGCTATCTTTTTAGTCTTGCTGAATGTTTGGTTACTAGTTACAAGACAAACTGAATCTATTAGGTTATTTCGTAAAAGCTCATCTGCACATTCTCAAAAAGGCTCAGAGAGACAGAGCAGAGAGCCCAGATAAAAGCTCATTCATCCCAGGATCCTTCAGCACATCAAAGTCCAGAGAAACAAAAGAGCTTAACAGCAGGTTGTGGGGGGACACACCAAAACTGAAGGCTCAAAGAGGAGGGCACCCTGTCTGGGGTCCCCACAGGGCTTCCCCAACAGAGCCTCAGCCCCAGTCACAATGGGTCACTGGGAGAAGCTCTGTGGATCACCTTTTGGACTCAGGGTGGTTGCTGTCTAGGAGTGGGACACATGCATGCAGTGGAAGAATATTTAAGGAATGCACAGGATTTACCACTGAATATTTAAGGGAGGAATTAAAGGCAAGAAGAAGGGAGGGATTTAGGAATATAACTTGGGCAGGAAGAAATGGAGGGATAAGGGAATATAAAGGTCCGTTTGTGTGTAAGCAACGGCTGGTCAGGGCAGTTCTCTGGCCCTGACTTGCAATTGATCATAACAGTCTGTCTACTTATTAACGCCCACCTTCAACCACTTTCCAGTAGATGGCTGTGTTTGTCTGTCTGGGGATCTAAGATGCCAGCAACTGGAGTGTGACTGCAGCCTCGGGAACCCATATGTCCATGTGACATCAGTTGCGAAGATGGAGAGAGCCTAGCTGCTGGATGGATGACCTTCTGCATATGTACACATATTCTCAGTATGGTCCTCTGCCTGCCCAGCCACAGAGGGGAGCAGGATGAGGCTCTTGGTGCTGCCTGTGTTTTGTGAATGCCCTGCATGTCCATCTGTGACCTGTGTGGCCAACCATCTGTAGGTATAGGTATGGGGACACAGAATATCAGCAGCCTTGTCTCCCTTGACCTCTCAGATCCAGAATGAATACTTTATCATTATATATTGGTATTTCCAATTCCCAGTTCCTCTAACAGAACAAACATCATTTTTTAACAACTCTGAGCAGGTCTGCTGCTTAGCTTCCTGAATGAAGTTCTTTCCTTTGACAGGGCAGATTTATTTCACTTGTCAGAAGTAATGTCTGCCCAAGAATCCTCTGGTCACCATGATAACCATGAGATTTTCAACCAGTGCTGGCAGCCAGAATGTGCAGATTTTAAATTCTCCACTCTCTACTCAAATACAATATATCTTAATACATCCTGCCATTTAAGTGTTAGATGATGAAAGTTCAGACAAAGCTGAGTTACTAATGGAAGAAGGTTCTTCAAGGTTTAAAGACTGCCTTGTA
The DNA here is from genome assembly GCA_002631895.1 of Agapornis roseicollis. Classification (NCBI taxonomy): domain Eukaryota; kingdom Metazoa; phylum Chordata; class Aves; order Psittaciformes; family Psittacidae; genus Agapornis; species Agapornis roseicollis. The sequence continues at coordinate 39,535 of NDXB01011945.1, forward strand.
TGTTCAACTTTCAAAACCCCATATGTAAGCAGAGATTGCTCTTTTAAATTGATAGCTAGGCACATTAATGAGGGCTTCCTTAAATATACAAAATTTGTGTGATTGCATGTGCACATGATAGAATAGGAAAGTGTTGTTCAACAGAAATCATCCATATGCAAAATATTTTGAGTAAGAAAACTATTTAAACTAAGAAAACTTTAAGAAAAAATACATAAATAGAGATTAAAAAATCAGATTTCAATGAAAACTGAAGGATATCACAGAACACAATAGCTAAAAATGCTGACTTTCATGAAGCATCACAGTAAGATATAGGTGATTAAAATTCACTGTGCAGATCACTGAAAAAATCCACAGATGCATAAGAACATTAATTGGCTACTCCAGTCTCAAGAGAGAGAGAAAATAATCCTGCTATTGAGAAGAACATAAGCAAGAAAGAAAGCTTTTGATAATGTCAGCATGGATTCCAATTGCTCTTTCTCAGACATAAGGTGAATATTGATTAGTGTAATCTTTTCAGGCTGTGCTTTCTTTTACATTTCTGTGAAGAAGTTCTACAACAGATTTCAGTTGGATTTTTTGTTCTCATTCCTTAGGATGCATATGAAGAGTGTCTGCTTTCTTCCCCAGCAATAACAATACAATGCTTCTACTACCTTAGTTTTAACCAGTTTAATGTGTAGAAAAGCACAGTGTTGCACAATGTCAGCAATTCTGCAGCACAAAATGTTGATGGAAATGTCAGGCTGCTGTTAGAAGCAGTGATGGGGTTATGGGAAGCCAAGACACTATGAAAGGAGCTTGTGAGGGTCTCTGGGAAAATATGAAGTAGTAACATCTGTGTTTCACTGAGCTCTCACAAGAGAAAGCGTTCTGGATGCTTTTTATTACAGTCTTTTGATGAAACTGAGATGGCACCATTAACTGTTTCTAAGATTAGAAATGTTAACATTTTCTTTACCACATTTGGGAGCTGCATTTGACAGAGTATGGCACAGCAGAAACAGAGAGATCTGCTGTGTTGCAGATTTTGCCAGGCTCTATAGCAGCCATCATATGCTCCTTTAATCTTTCTACTTTCTTTTTATTTCCTTTTTCATCTTCTCTAGCAAAATTTCTGATGTATAAAATCCTGTGTTATTTGTGAAGTAAAAGGTCTGCAGTAATGATAGTGTTTAACTTTTGATGTAAATCATTCTGCCTTCGGCATGTTGCAAACAAGATTAGCTGTTTGCTTTTCATATTCTCTGCATACTAATTTCAGGAGAACAGCTGTGTTACATAAGCACTTGATTCCTTTTCCTCTTTTCTTTCCCTTCTATTGTTTAAGACAATGTAAAGAAGTAAATTAAAATCCACTGTTAAGTGGAATCTGTTTCTCTCAGGAAAACATAATAATGGTCATTGAGACAATGGCACACAATGATATTGCAATGAACTGATGCAATGCATTGCATTTCACAGTCTCTGGGCAATTAGAAACAGAAAATTACCCATCCACTGAGTTTATCCACTCACACTAACAGTTTCAGAACTGTCTTTCGAGGGTATTTCTAAACGTTTTGACCAGTCTGGTTTTTAAATTTCACAAGTGTCAAGACCACCTGAAAAAAGGAAAAAAAAAATATATTACAAATATATCTGCATTTAATATCAAATACTACAACCATGAGGTTGAAAGTGCTCCGATTCAGCAAAACACGATTTATATCTGTGTTGAATGTTTAGAACTGCAGCTGGAAAATATGTTTGAACTGTGTTTTTTTGACTATCATAAAGTCCCAGACTGGTACAAAAGAAATATGTGTTCAATATTTCTAGAAAGGATTCACTGTGCTGTTTAAAAAATGCAACAAAATGGTGTAAATGGGTTGTAGAGGGCTGTAATTCACAACTTGCTTTTTGGGTTGGCTTTCATTTTCTTTTTTTTCCCACCTGTTCCAATAGAAAATCTGGGAGTTCCAGTTCAGGAAAGATGTTGGTCAATTCGGTGTCCAGAGGAGATAAGTGTCTAGAAAATATGACTGGTTGAAAGAATCCTGGCAATTAGCTTTCCACAAAATCTAAGATTAATAGCCTTTAAAGATGCAATGGTCTTCTGCCACAAATTTTATCTGTGTAGCTGGTTAATAAACTAAAAAAATGGTGGACTATGTTACAATACAGAAAGGTAAGTTTAGATGCCTGGACAACTTTTGTGAAACAGAAATAGACTGAATAGGGATGTCTTAGAGACCCCATCACTGAAACCTTTAAAGACAGGTCAGACAATCTCTTGTCAGGTATAACATGGTATATAATTAATCCTGTCAGCATAGGAGAATGGATTAGATGATCATCTGAAATCCCTTCCAGCCATATGACTATTTAGAAGAACAGAACATACATCCTCTATAATTTATAACCTGTTACAGTTTTACTGCTGCTGCTCATATTATTTTTCTTGTCACCTTTACTGTTCTGTAATAAAATTGATGCAAAAAGGATTTCTTTGTTGAATTACTCTTCTGTGGTTTATATTAAGGAAATATTGAGACCATAGCAAGTCAAAGTATACTGGATTCTTTGGGAGCCAAACAAAACTAAGTAAGCAGTGCCTGCTTTGTGTTGTCAGTAACTGCTTCACACTTATAAAAGCTCCAGATCTGTCCCATAATAAGGTAGAAAATGCTTTAATATGCTTGTCCCAACATTTAAGGAAGTGACAAAAAATGAAAGATACAGATAACAGAAACAGGTATCACTCAATACTGAGGAAAGCAACCATCTGTCCTTTTCGCAATGCAGGTTGCAGTGTGTCTCAAAGGTCTAGTTTCCTGGTCATCCAGCTCAAATAGCTTAAAAGGAAGGAGTCATAACTTACTTTCAGCCCACATTTTTAATGTCCTTCTACAAAATCCAATGCACTGTGAGGCAGGAAGAGAACTAGAAGAGGCAACTACTGGTACACACACTGTAACTTCACCCTAGAACAGAGCTGGGCTGTAACTGCAGCGTGCATTTCAGCACGGGAGGGCAATGTTCTAATTGAGCTGGACTCATAACATCTGAACTATTTCTGAGCAGAATTTCTAGATAGAATAACTAGTTTCAGCTGATTCCCATTAAGTATCTTGAAGGTCAGCTGGATGATCCACTTACCTTAATTTAAAGAGTTAGTGCATGTTAACTGGGCTGTGATAATTTGTCCATAGCAAATGTCAGTGAAAGGTTTCTGTTTGCAACTCCAATATCACAGAAGTGATAGAAATAAGCTGTTGCAATTACATTCAAAAGTGAGCTTGAGCTTTGGGATTCTTTATCAGAGTCCACTCAGCCGTCATTCTTTACATCACATGATTTCTGCGCAGTTTAGCTTGTCTGGAATAACTTCAGCATTACAGATCATAAATGGTTCCTAGTCTTTTGACCTTGTTTGAGAACAGCTGATGTTCCCAGCTCAGATCTCACATGCAGTAGGATTTTGCTCTCTTTATTTTACTTGAGCCAATTGATGGGCAAACAGGATTTCTATGTAATTGTTCCAGACATTAGAAATGCAACCCTGCTTTTCAGCATCCCAGAAGTCCTCCCTAAAGATCACCTCCAGCTCTAGTTCATTAGGACACCAGAGTCCTTGCAAGGAAGTCTTCTTGCCTTACACTGGATGAGTGCTGCCTGCTAAATTGTAGCTTTTTGAATGCAGAGTTATATCTCTTCCTATGCCTTTCAGACCTGGTAAAAATATGATGGGAATAGGAAGAATAAAAAAAAAAAAAAACAGCAACCACACACAACCCACAACNAGAGTCCTTGCAAGGAAGTCTTCTTGCCTTACACTGGATGAGTGCTGCCTGCTAAATTGTAGCTTTTTGAATGCAGAGTTATATCTCTTCCTATGCCTTTCAGACCTGGTAAAAATATGATGGGAATAGGAAGAATAAAAAAAAAAAAAGGCAGCATCCACACTCCAGTGCCAATCATTTTGGTGGTTTGGTCACTCAGTACAAGCTGCTAATTTCAGTTTCATAAAGAAGAAAAAGATTCATAGAATCATAGAATAGTTAGGGTTGGAAAGAATCTTAAGATCAACAAGTTCCAACCCCCTGCCATGGACAGGGACTCTTCATACCAGACCATGCCACCCAAGGCTCTGTCCAACCTAGTCTTGAACAGTGACAGGGGCAGAGCATTTACCATTTGTTTGAGCAACCTGTTCCAGTGCTTCACCATCCTCACAGTAAAGACCCCTGAAATCAACTGAATCAGCCCCCTAATTCATCAACTGAGACAAAGTAAACCTTATTCTCTCCCTCTTTGAGAAATGGATTCACTTTCTTTAGCTAATTCTTAAAGATAAAGATGGCAGATATTGGTTGTGTACTTGAAACTAGGAGCTGCAGGCCTGCTAGCTCCTAGTGTGAGCATTGTTACATATATCAAAGTTTACTTTCTAAATATCTTTCTTTTACTTTTGTAGGCTTTACTAACTTTTTTATTATTTCTCTTAACCCAGCCCCACTAGAAAAAAAAGATATGAATCATCCTGCTGTATTTCACTATGTATGTGTATGTGGGTATGGACACTTTGCACATGTGAGAATCTACAGTCTCAGCTGAGAGAAGATGGCTAGTGCTTTGCCAGAAGTAAGGGTGACTCCAAAGGCTCCAAGTTTCACTTTGCTGAACTATAGTGACTGACAGCTCAGCGTATAACCTGAATCTAGCCTCTTCCTCCAAAGTATAAATCAATGACTCCACCCTAAAATCAGTATGCTGGGATCAAGTGCCACCTGGAGGTCTTTGTGCCTCTCCATCCACTCCAGGCAAAGCTTAGGTGCCCTGACTAGACCAGATGTCAAATTTTCAGACAGCTCAGTTTAAGCAAGGTGAAATTTTAAACAGTGAGTGGTTATATAGAATGAAAGGACAAGTTATTTTTTCTGACCCTGAAACTAGTGTAGTTTTCCTTCTATAAGTAAATAGCATAATAGCACACAGAAGAAAAGGTGTTTGTAGATCATGTGCCCTTGTATAAACACTTGTGTGGTTATTTGCCTAGGCACAGTGTGAACATCTAAAAGAAGCTGAGCCAATTTCATTACTGACAGTGAAACGACTACTGATTTATATCAATGATGTGAAGATTTGTGATTCGCATACAGTGCCAGCTAACAAGTTATAGCCCTCTGCCCTCACAGTACTTGTTGATTTGACATTTTTGTTAAAGTTCCTCTGCCAGTCTCCCGTTGTTTTGGTTGTTGAAACTTACTTGTGCACATTTCAGATTCAAAATAGTAGATTTCCCTAATTTAAAATAAATATTGTCTGTTAAGGCAATATGGGGGTGCAGATCTCAAGCTGCATCTCAAAATTTCCAAATGAATTGATACAATTTGCTTACACTATTATGGACTTTCTTTCAGTGAAAGAAAAACAGCTCACCAACTGGCGTTTTGAAATTTTATTTTAATTTTTTGCCATATATTGCAATGTGTAGAAGGTCCACCAGAGGAATAAGTTCTGCCATTGAAAAGAGATGAAAATGACTGACAATATAATAGATTCCAGCCACTATATGAGGCCAATTCAAAACAAGAAAATTTCAGTTGCAGAACCAAACCTTTGAGAACAACCTTACTGATTATCAGGCATTAACAGTATTCACAGCCTACTCACAACAGCAAAATGCTGCAAAGTTTAGCTTGAAAGACTACCAAAACAAAGGTTATATATGAAACTTGGAAAAATAAGATTATGAATAAATGTCATGCTTTTCCTTATCTAGAAGAAACACTCATAACCATATTAAGTAAAAATGCAGATTGATTTCTACATTATCGTTTTTCAGATCTCCTCAGAGAAAAGAATATCATGCAGCAGTAACCTCTGTCAAACTGCGCCTTGTGACCTGATTGGTTGCACCACAGTAGTGACCACAAACAATGGGCATCTACGCTGAGGTGGGTGGGAACAGCTTTTTCCACAGCACTGCTTCTGAGGCAGACACTGTGAGGACTGCAGGATTAAATTGCTTGGGAGGCTGCTTTTAGTTAAAATGCCTCCAACATACCAGGGGGGCTGAAAAAAACCCTGTGCTCATGAGCTAGTTCATTCCCAGAATGCCAGGGATAGAAAGTGAAGAGAGTAATGCTTAAAAATCCTCAGAAGTCATGTTAGTACATGGTACCTTTAAGAGCATGACAAGAAATCATGCACAGAGCTCATAGCACAGCAAAGCACTGCTCACCAGAAGACAGAGGAGGCAGGTTTTTGCCTTCTCAGGAGTCCCAGATAGCTGACAGAGGTCTTGTCCACTATCCCTTCAGGCACCTGAAGCTCCCCCACTCCTCCTACTAAAGGTTATGTTACCACGGTTGCATTCTACTCCTGTGTGCCTAGCCTTCTCCCCTGCCTGTCTGAGGCTTCCAGAATGAACCATGGTGCCAGGAACATCCAGAAAGATCACCTCCTGCGTCACTCTGTGGCCATAGCCATGTAGGCTCTCCAGTTCAGAGTACACCCACCCTGCACAGGACAGAGTTGGAACATTAAGGAATCTAGCCCAGTACTTCTCCTATCCAGTAGAAAAACTGTGCTGTAGGGCAACATTTGTATCTGCTAAATTCTGTGAACAGCATACTCTCACAAATACTGAGCAGCTAGCTATTCATGCGCGCATAGCTGCCACTTGTTGCCCCTTCTTCAGCAGTGGCACAAGTGGAGGAGAGAACAGAACCAGTCCTGACAGGTTGGTGACGATGCCTGTGTCCTCCTCTGTGTCAGCTTCTGGGCTAGGTTCTTCCCTGCTCTGCAGTGTTTCCTGGACTTGACACAGAGTCCTCCCACAGGGAACCTTTTGCTCAAGCTCTGACCTGTCTTGTGAGTTACAATCTCTTTCCAGCTGCTTCCAGTCAGCTATTGGCACATTGTCCCCACACTAAAATCAGACCCTTCCCCACTGTTCTAGCACCATACCAGTCTCTTCTCTCCCATTCCTGCTCGGTTCTTCTCATCTTCAGCTTGGCTCCTCCTACGAATGTTTTGTAATTCTTGTTCACCTGGCCTATGAAGAGATACTTCTTTTTTGCCAGTTCTCTGCAGAAAGCCTTGATAAATTAGTTTTTCCTTTCAGATTTCCTACTTACTGTTTCCAGGTGCTTCCATTTGAATAGACAACAGTGACATGACTAACAGTATTGCTGGTCCAAGAGAAATGGGTTATAGTGAGTTCAAGGTTGATTTGTTGTGCACAGAAGCAATATTTTTCATTACAACTTCAGAAAATTGAGCAGAATACATAATTTGTTCAGATATCAAACTTGGAGATGTGAGCAGGTCCACCTGAGTGATGAAAGCGTTTGTATTTTAGTGGCACAATAGATCCAAACAGTCTCAAGGTGACTGTTCATCTGAAAATCCTTGCCTGTGACCATGGTTCGGCTATTACAACTAATTGTTAGGAGTGCTGCCAACAAGTCTCTTCTGTGACCCAGCAGAAAAGTCTGAACAGTTGTGTGTGTGCTACTAATACTTAGAATTTTGGTAATTAAAACAATTAATAGTTTGTAATAGTTAATTTTAATAATGAAGAGTTATGAGAAATATTTTAATGAGAAATATGTTTGTACAGTAACCAGATGCTGTTATGAAATTTTCTGTATAGCCTTGTATCAGGACCAAAGGGATAGGTCAAAATCATTTCATAGCAACATGTAGTACAAGTAGCACATGTAGAACAATGCATGTAGCTATCAAGGTTTAGATTAATGAGAACAAAGAGAGCCAACCATAACGGTCTATAGGTACCTGCCAGAAACCGTGAACTTAAGCAAAATATCATTCTGGCAGGGGGAGACTGCGACCACCAATTCACAGGACCACTTACTCATATTGCACCCCAGACTCATTTCTAGATGATTCTAACTTTTTTTTGTGCAGAATTGGAAATGGGAGGAGAATATGTTAATGATTTTTGGGAAATAATATGTTTATGTATGAGTAAGCTCTATATAAGAAGTCTGATTTCAGTGCAAGGTGTGCATGTTAGGAGGAGCTATCCCCTGTGCACCCGCCGCCGTAATGAAGAAGTGTCTGCTTATCTACATCCCATTGGTGTTGATAAGTTTCTTATTCTGAATTTTCGGTAAAGTGTATTAACAGATTCTCAGTGGTGATGAAGTTGTTTTAGTCTGAGGCTGTTGAATTTTTTTAGTCTTTACCAAGATTCAGCATACATCACTAACCACCATTTAAATCATCATGCTTTATGCTTTGTGAAAAGATATTTCTTTGTCAGGCATCCTTGCAAGATAACTGTTGTAAGATCATATGCTGTTTACAGTGAAGGAAGGAAATATATACCCACATTTATGTTACAGAGATCTTAGATAAGCTCAGAAGCTATTGAAAACTCACAGAACATTTATACAAACACAGGATATAAGTATATATATGTTTATATATGTGTGTGTATGTTTATATTTGCTGTATGTTTTGTACACACATATGAAAGCATCGACATAACATAAAGACTAAGACTGCTCTATTATGATCTGAGTGGGTCTGAAGTGTGGACTGTTAGTGAAGAGAACTTAGAGCATTTCTTGCTTTGTTTCATTTGCTTTGTGACAGTATCCCAGTCCATGATGAGATACTTATTGATACAGCAATACAAACCTCAGTGATAGTACTTATAGATGAACTTGTGCCCCTAGAAATTTTTGGCTGCCATTTTCTGTAACTTATATCCGGATAGGCACAAGACAGCAACAGTCCCCCCAGCCCCCTAGCTGAATGTAGGACCTGTGATTATCCTCTGCGCAAGATGGCAGCAAAAGAAAGATCTTCAAACTTGTTCCTCAATCCCACACACATCTCTGATTAAGGAGAGTAACTGCTTCAACTTTATAGTGTTTTAAAAAACACTCTTACTGATAGTGGTTAATATATATGTAAATGATACATAGAATTACCAATACCTGTTTCTTTGGGAACACTTTCACACTTCTTTCTCCTTTCTTTAACAATATTCCTCAGGGAATAGGTGAGAAAATTTCATGCAGAGAAAGGAAAACCATGAAAAAGTACTCCTTAAATAACTGATTTTCCCTTTCTGATTTTATGCTTAAAAGAGCTTTTTCAACAAAAACACAACAGCTTGGGAGAAAGGATCAAGCCCAAGACAAAAGCAAATAAATGTAGAAGCTCAATGCTTAAACATGTTCATGCTATCTGAACAAATTCTGATGGATGTGTCAGTGGTATACCATGTCTCAGCAGTAATTTTGTACTTCCATTGGAAAAAGTAGTCTGAAGAACCTGGCTATGGAAATCCCAGCTAAGAATTACCAAGGTGAAAAGCAAAGTGTGGAGTCCACACCAGTAGTTCTCCTGACCCTATTCAGCATTTGCTGTTCAGATTATTTTTAGAGGTGTTTTTTTTATTCTTTTGGGGAATAGAGCTACTTTGTTCTCCTCAAGCCAAACACATGTTGAATGGAATGTTTTCCTGTAAGTATCAGAGTTGACTAAGCTACTTTAAGCCTCAAAATATTCCTAACACATCTTCCCCATATGGAAGAAAAACTTAGAGGAATAGTTTCTTAATATTCTTCAAATACTTCAACTCTGTTGAAGTCAATAGAAGCAGTTCACTGACTGCAGAAAGCCTTTGATAGAGCCGGTATTTGAACAAGGGGTAGAACAGTGGCTCTTCTAATGTTACTGAAATATGCAAAGTACAGGGCTTGTTCATTGCTTCTTTCTGTATGTCAACTACATTTAAAATGTAAACCTAAACTGCTGCTTATTTTTAAAAAGCAGGGATTACTCACCTTGAAAGTACAATAGAGTACCTGTGACCTTTATTCAGAGACATGGTACAAGAAGAGCCAGTTGATTTTGGATATGAACATTCTCCACAAATTTAAAGCTTGTTTTGATGATTGCACTCTTATTCCAAAACCACTGTGTTCAATAAAAATTAATTTCAGAACTTGAAGAATATTTTATTATGGAATACAAAAATACTATCTATGTAGAAAAAAAATAAGTTAGTTTATTTACAGTACTTTACACTATTCTGCTCTAGGGCTTCCTTTGCAATGGACTTATTTTCATTATTCTACAAGTCCTTATAATTTTGCACAAAGCATTTCCAAAAGCATGTCATCCATGTTCACTGCCCCGATGATGGGCCTAAAGAATAATTCGGCAATCACATTAGCATTAATAGATCTCAGCAAAGATAGAACAACATTCAGCTTGGCAAATCTGGCTTCATCACCTCTGTGAATGAGTCTGACATGTTCATTTAGAGCTTGTTGTGCTTCCCTCTGCAGTCCTTCAATGTACTGTGTACACTGCAGTCCAGGTAGATCTGAAAAGAAGAATAAATTATTTCATTTACATAGGTTTTGTTTGTAAAACAATATTATTTTACTGAAAAACTGCTAACAGCTTACAGATTGAATTTATCACTCAAGGGCTGAAGCAAATGTAGTTGCTAGAGGGCTTCTTGTATGCAGAATCAACATGTCAAATTTCATAGGGCAGTGTAGAATCTTATGTAGGTGTTCCAGACAATACTGTTCTTCACTGCACAAACTTGAAATATGTTTGCATACTTTCTCTTAAATGTTGAATAAATTAACTGATAAAGCAAAAATTTTAATTGCAGAATGCTCTCCAAAACACCTATATAGTGGCAAATGCAATCTGTAAACAGGCAATAAAAATAACGTATTAATTTCAACAGAGTGCATTATTCACATGTAAGCATCTGTTTCTGAATGTCTCCAGGTTACAAGTGGCAAGAAGCATTAACTCCAGAGTATGACAGTTTCCTGGTGAACCGCAGTAAATATACTGAAGGCCGGGGAGTGCTGAATCTCCCCTTTCAGACTAAGTTTCACAGTGGGGGTGCAGGAAGAGCCCCGTCCCACCCTTACACGGTAGTGCACACTTGGGGAGTGCCACATCCCTCCCGTCAGCTATCTTTTAGGTAAGGCACGACATGGCATCAGCCACTCGTTAGAACTCATTTACGGCAGTCTCCACAAAGAGAGATGGGGGGATGGGGGAGGAACCCCACATCTTAAATACTACACACAAAGCCAAAGCAGCACTTTGTTCCTGGAGGCCCTGGGACTTATCTTGCTTTCTGCCGGCGGAGCCCGCTGGACCCTGGGGGCCGGTGACCCGCTCCAGCCGCCGCCCCTAAGGAGCCCCCGCCAGGCGCCCGGCTCCGAAACAAACCGGGAAGCGCTGCCGGCTCCTAATCTTCCCTAGGCGACTGCCGCAGGTTTGTTTAGTTCGCGGAAAGGCTCTGTGGAAGTCGCCAGCTCCTGAGACACCCCATCCAGCAGCAGCCGGACCCCTCCACCCTGTAACGGCAGGCGGCGCGGCCGTGAACGGCTCCCTGCTCGCCAGCAGGGGCCCTGACATAGAACAGTGGGTGAAACCTTGCTCCGCGAATCCCTCCCCCGCCACCTCTTTCCTGGTGAGGAAGAGCCCCGGGCCCCCCACGCTACAATGGGGACACAGATGGGTTGTCCCCATCATCCTGCTCCCCTCTACCCCCACGGTTCCCTGAGGGAGAGACACCCCCGGCCTCCCCACCACCGCGGCTGGTCACTCACCCGGGTTGAAAAGCACCGTTCCTTTGAGGTAAGCGTACTCTTTGGTGCTGATATCCAGGCTCCAGCACTTGGCCAGGAAGCCCTTGATAGCCTGAATCTCGCTGGTCGAGGGCAGGTGCGGACCGTGAGGCGATCGGCCCGGCAACAGTCCCCGTGGCGGGGACTGCTCGCCCTGCCGTCGGGTGGTGAGAATCCTCTGCAGCATGCTGGGCTCCGCACTCTCCACAGTCTCCAAGTGCACGCGGTCCTGCGCCAGCCCCAGGAGCAGCAGGGGAGCCCAGCAGCTGCGGACCAGCAGGAGCTGCTCCTCCAGGGGCAGCTCCTGGAAGCAGGGCACGTTCTGGACGAAGCGCAGCGTCTTCACCAGCACTGCCGAGGCCGCCTTGCAGGCTGCCTGCGGGCTCCTCAGGGCCACCCGCCGCCGCGATCCGCACGGGCAGCTGCGGGACGCCTGCCCCTGCCCTCGCCTCGGCCTCGGCCCCGTCCCCGGCGGCGGTGCCGCCCTCACCTCGCTTCTGAGGATGTTGTAGAGGATGCTGCTGTGCCGCCGGCTGTCCGCGCAGCAGCGGCAGCAGCGCTCCACGCATGCCATAGCACCCGAGGGTACGGCCCCGGCAGGACTGAGCGGAGCTGAGGTGCCCAGGAGGCTCAGCGGGGTTATCCCCCTGCCTCGGCCAGCCGGAATGCGTGCACTGCTCGTCCTCTGCCCGGCTCGTAACTTACTTATAGCCGCCGGCTGTGTGTGTGTGTGTGCGTGTGTGCAGCCGCAGGCGTGTACCGGCGGTTCAGAGGGGCAGACACTTTACTGGCTGGAAAAGAGAGAGGGGGACAGAATGAAAGAAAACCCTCCTCCTCCTCCTTTGCCGAGACAGCGGTATCTAGAGGGAGCCGGCGAGCCGGCACCCCCGGCCCGGTTTAGATTATGCCGGGTGCCTTGGAGCAGAGCTGGGCAGAAGACGAGGGCAGCTCAGGTCGCCGTCTGAGCAAGATGCCCCCGACATCCCCGCGGGTTCTCGTCACAAAATCGCGACTGGCCCCGCTGCGCTCCCAACGTGTAGCCGGGTTGCCTGGGGCGGGAGGAAGGAGAGGTGTACTGGGGTGAGGGCAGAATTGGTCCAAATAATAAAATCCAAGCAGGAGGGGGAAAAAAAAGAGATGCCACTAACGATACCAAGGGCTTTCGGTATACCTGTCCTAAGGAGTGATGCCATATGTGCCTAAATAACACCTTAGTTCTACTGCCTGGGGAAGTAGGAACAGACATGTTCTTTCTCAGATTACAATCATAGAATCATAGGATAGTTAGGGTTGGAAAGGACCTTAAGATCATCTAGTTCCAACCCCCTGACATGGGCAGGGACACCTCACACTAAACCATGTCACCCAAGACTCTGTCCAACCTGGCCTTGAACACCGCCAGGGATGGAGCATTCACAGCTTCTCTGGGCAACCCATTTCTGTGCCTCACCAACCTCACAGTAAAGAACTTCTTCCTTATATCCAATCTAAACTTCCCCTGTTTAAGTTTGAACCCATTACCCCTTGTCCTACCACTACAGTCCCTAATGAAGAGTCTCTCCCCAGGATCCTTTATAGGCCCCCTTCAGATACTGGAAGGCTGCTATGAGGTCTCCATGCAGCCTTCTCCAAAAATATTAGGGTGGCTCTGTGAGGTTGGGTGCAATTTCCCTCCATCAGGGTGCCCTTGGGCTGACACTCCCACAGCATCCATGTGTATTTCCTGTGAAACCATCCACCATGAGCAATCCCCTTCTTCTGCTTTTCAGTGAGAGGCCCATCTGTCTGATTATATGTTGTTCCATCCATCAGTTTAAAACATGACCATTTTCCTCTCAGGCTCCACTTGGCCTGATGTAAATGTTTCCTCCTAGGCTTAGATGCTCACTTTTCTGAGACCCATTTTCTTCAAGTGGCATATGGACTCTTAAGCAACAAAATAACATGGCAGGCCAAGGACAGGGGAATAGTGATTGTCCAAATGTGATTTTACTCTTAAATTAAGTACAAGTGGGTATAGCAGAGAGGAATACTTAATCACTACTGAAAGAAGGAAAGAGTTACTTCTGGCTGCTGCATATGAGCTACAACAGCATGTTTCATGTGATCTAGAAGAACCTTGGCCCTGATTTGGGAAAAGAAAAAGTAGCCAGTTGCAGGCAACCTTCTGTACCTGCTCCATTAGTACCTTCTACCAAGGAATATCTGAACTACCCCTGGAGAGCTGCATTTTCTTCCAATAAAAATATGCATGTATTTTTAAACAAATGCCATTGAGTGCTTTGGATTTTTTAGAAACAAAATAACTTTAAGCTGGATCTGAAGAATTTATTTTCCATGTGAGTCAGCCTTACCCTGTGAGCTTAAGTAGGTAGAGTCATATAGTCATTTCTGCCTAAGCATTTCTTCATGATTGGACTCCAAAGATATAATCTTTACAAATAGCACAACAGGCACTTTTATATAAACCTATATAAGCACTTGTGTGTTATCTGCCTCAACTAAATCCTGTTTTTCAAATGCGGGTCGTCCAAAATCTAGATTATTATACCCATGAAATGCATTTTTCTCCATAGACCTAAATGTGATAAAGCCCTTTATTGGCTTTGCAGTAGTAGCGAACTGTTACATTTTATCACTGAAGCAATGTCTGTAGTTTGCAAAGAGGTCAGTTTTGTCCTTGGAGTAGGAAATAATGCCATTTCACCCAAGATCCTTTTAAGGGGAGAAAAAAAAAAGCTTAGAATTTCAAAAGAAATAATATAAAACATTATCAATGTTTTCATTTGAATAGTAATGGTAATGGGAAACCACTGATTTATTTGTCTAACACATACCCTTGACATTCTAGATTTTTCCTGTTAGTAGTGTTTTCTTAACCTGTTAGTATTTTAGAGGGTTTCTTTTTAGTCCTTTTCCTTCTTAGTTTAGAAGTTGTTTGGTTGGTTTGGGGTTAGGTTTTGTTGGGTTTTTTTTGAGGAGAGAGAGGATCTGTTAAGTTCAGCAATAAATCTTGCCAAGTTTTAGAAAAATTATCATCCCTAAGCTTTAGTTGGCTTCAGTAGCACTTCTCCCATGAGGTAGATATTACTAGACTGACTGTGGAATCTGACTGTGGTTTTCGTGATCTTGTAACTTGGAAGATATCTATGAGAAAGCATGGCAGATTTGAGACTCAGATCACTGCCTTTGCAGTTTCAACTTTGCACTTCAGCTGTGGGAATGTTCTGCTTCTTATGGGATGCTGCTTAAGAGGGCCATAAACTTCTAGACACTATGACTTTTATGCCATGTCTGCAATAGAAATTTTTCTGTTAGCAATATTGGTTACAGGTGTTTAATATTTCAAAGCATTTCTTCCAACCAAGCCTCAAATGTAAATGCAGTTCAACTCTTATATAATGATTTTGCTGACACTGTTCATTTTCTAAACCAACTTGTACAGAAAGTCTTTGTTTTTGATAACTATGTCAAAATGGGTATCCCATATTGAAACTGAAGTTTAATTTACTATGCAGTGCCAGAAATTACATTACTGCAATTACCTTTTCTCATAAGTGCATGTAAGTACTCTTTTATCTCTTTCTAGCTCTAATGTATCCTAATGTATAGGATATTTTATTCAGGGTAGATCATCTCTTCCCCAGCTAAAATATTAAGAATGTCCCAGAAATATTTATTAGTGTTTTTCACACTGACTTTTAACAATCTGAATGATCTTTATTTTCAAGTCTAACTTCTGCCTGTGCATACCATTCAAGCTAAATTAAAGGCAATAAAGCTTTCTGTTCAACCCCAAAAAGAAAACAAAATCCCTCACAGACAATTAATTGCCTTTTGATGGAAAATGCACTGAAAACCCTTATAGCAAAAAGTGGATGTGTCTGGTTTCTGCTGAAAGATCTAATACTCATGCAATACGAAGCTTCTTGTGGTACAGTCACAAATAGTGACGTGTTTCCAGACAAAAGATTGCTTGTTTATGGCATTTTTCCTTTTTTTTTTTTTTTCCCTAACTGAAAAAAAAGCCTTTGATATTAAGGNTACGAAGCTTCTTGTGGTACAGTCACAAATAGTGACGTGTTTCCAGACAAAAGATTGCTTGTTTATGGCATTTTTCCTTTTTTTTTTTTTTTCCCTAACTGAGACAAAAGCCTTAGATATGAAGGTGATACAGTGCAGTCTTGGCAGCCTTACGCTTTCGTGTTGCTCGTCACTGTCTCTGTATTCATCTGGTAGCACATTTGGTTCTTGGCCAGAGGGCAAGTCTTCAGTTTCAGAACAAGACCAAACAAGCATTTGTTTTTATGTCGTCAGTGCTTTAAGTGCACCAGTAGCATGAGCGAGACCTTTTCTTCCAGTGGGGAATTGCATCCTGATATCCTCTGAATACCTGATCCCTCTTTCAGTATAAGTGCTGAAAAATAAAATTTGATGTTAAGATCAGATGTAAAACTGAGGCTCAATTTGGTGATTAGCAAAATGAAGTTAAAAAAAGAAAAAAGAGTTGCATGTGGAACATTGTTATGAGGTTATGATTAGCAAAATGTCATTTGCAAAAAAAGAAATACTCAATTAAAACAAGGTTTGGGAATTTAAGTATATTGCTGGTTTTCATACTTTTCCCATTGTGACTGTCCAGTCGTTAGATTGACCACTGGTCATGGTTTACCTATTTTACCGAGGTGTTTACTTGAAAGTAAGTAGGGATTAAGGGAAAAGTATCACCATGAGTAGTGTTCTATAAACCATACTAAACATTCTTGATGGCACTGTTGCCTCCTTCCTTGATGGAAAATGGTTTCCTTAGAAGGAGCATACTGAGAGCCTGTTGACGCTGCTTGAGACAAAGACAGTTGATGGGTACCCAGTCAAGAGATGCTGACCTGAATTTACGGAGCTTTTGCATCTGCCCCACGGCTGCAGTTTGGCTGTGTTACTGTATCCCACCAACTGCTCACTTAGCAGCACATATTTTTTCTGGATAATGATGAGCTTATGGTGACATTTGTGTGGAGTTTGCCAGAGTACATAAAAAAAAACAGTTTACACCAGTCTTAGAACTTTCTGCCAGCTGTGTGAAAGGTGATGCCTAATCTGGTATAAATTGTAGCGATGCAAAATCAGCCCTCTAACAAACCTGAACCTGCAAAAGGGGGCTTTCTTAGTTGGTTGGTTTTGAGCTTGGATCTATTTTGGGGGGAGTTGGGGTTGTTTTTTTTTTTTTGTGGTTTTCTGTTTTGTTTTGGTTTTTTGTCAGATCAGTTCTCTGCATCATGGCATTTTCATTACAAAAATAGGAATCCTGGATTTACACTTACTGTTATTGGACTGTGGACTCACTGTCATGTTTCTACTTGCAGATAGCCAATTTAAGGGGGTCTTTACATATCCCATAGTGAATCACCTTTTTTTCTCATACCCACGTGCTAATTCACCTTAGCTAATGCAGCTGGGCTTCAGGAGAGGCAAAAATTAGGGGAAGAGAAACAACACTATAAACATTATACAGCAAAATGCACTTGGCATTAAAAAAGATTAATTGATCTCTGAGCTCTGTAAAGAACTGTGGGTCCCAGCAATGTAAAACTGTACAGTTAGCTATGCAGCTGGGGGCTGGCCATTTCAGTGTTTAGATGTAAACAATTTATTTTTTGTCTAAAGTGAGTTAATAAAGCTCCCACACATCGACAGTGTGGCATACTTAAGGGTGCCATCCCATAAGACTGGCTGAGCCAATCTAATAGTTCACTGGAGCTGAAAGAGGTGTCTCCCACAAGCACGCTTGCCACCACTACTTTCCTCGTGACAGCTCTGGCACTCACTTGACTCTTTGGTGAGCCAAACCCTTTCACTGAAGCGGCAGCATTTTGTTGACAGTCATTACAAGAAAGGTAGCAGAGAAATGCAATACTTGAAATGTGCTCTCCTTGCTTTATTTTCTCCAGTGATGCTTTTGAAGTTTTTGCCCAACTGGCAAGTCATATCACTCATGATACGACATAACACGGCCTGAGTGAATCAGGAAAGAATAACGCATCTGCCAGTTTACTAAACTGAACTCGTTCACCTAGGGATTAGACAAGTACCAGAGAAGGTGGAAAGGAGTGGCCTCACCTCACTTCCAAGAGTGGGAGCAGAAAGGAGAAAGAGCAGGACCACTTCTACTAGACATTGTTCCACTCAGCCACCATGTAGAATTGCTCTATCAGGGAGGTAAAACCCTAATGCTTAAGAGCAGAAAACTCAGGGGTAGGAGAGAGGGCTTGTAGAAAGCTTTGGCTTAAAAATAATCATTTAAAGATCATCTGAAATCAATTTCTGATCTTTCTAATGACACATGGATAAGTGTTATATTAATGTTATAAAATATTAATGTAGAAATAACTTCCACTTAATGAGCCTATTAAATTTATTTATCTTGAAGAATATGTTGTTGATAAAGAATAACAGATGAATAATGGCAAAAAGGTGGTAACTTAAGCTGTAATAGGCTGTTCAAGGTTGTTGCATGAAGAATAAAATGTATTCTAGTACTACAGTGGCAATAGGATCCTATGTATCCAATACACCAATTTTAAGATGAAATTTCTGTATAAATGCATCTGTTATTACAGCTGACTTTCTGAGACTGAGAAGTTCACAAACACATTTGAGAGTAATATCACAGTATATACTACTAATAAAGAAATTATATACAGACTTGTAAGTTAGCATCAGTTAGCATTTTATTTGAAAAAAATCAATGTGATGGCTTTTAAAATATGTACGGCTTTCCATAAGTTTTAGTTCATACATATTTCATACAAGTTGGATATTTAAAAATATTGTCCTTCTTATGATATCACTTCTCATTAAACTGAGTTCATGTTAGGTATTAGAGAATGTATTAATTTCCTTGTACTGTTCTGCATACATGAGTTTGAAAAATGCATAAATGATTTATACATGCACCCAAAAATATCTAGAATCTGTATCTCAAATATTTATGATCTTCAAATAACTTCTTCAGTTCTTTGGCTACATTCTTTGCTTCAATCACAATACACCAGTTTTCTTTAACTATACACATTCTGAATCTAGCAGGAATATTACTTGGCATTCTCTTCTTCTGGCAGATGAGATAGACTGCATCTTCAATTTTGTCAAAATAATCATGTTAGCTTACCCTCCTTAAAGAAAGGATTTTGCTAACCTAGATAATTTCAACAGAGCTGTATTAGGGAGTGACCTGTCAGTTATACTGGTACATCTAGTGTTCCTGCAGCCATTGATAGCCCAAAGTACAGTGAGAAGTGCTAACATCTTAATCTCTCAGCTGCAGCCAGACAACATCCTTGGCCGGTCTGAGATTCAGAGAATTTAAGGCTGTCTGGAACCAGCAGCTCTCCTTGTTGGATGTCCTAAAGGCATTGTTAAACACTAAGCTTTTGCTGCCCAAAGGGCAACTTCTGCTCATCTCTATGCCTCTGCTGGAAACCATTCAATCTCGGTTTTGAAACTCAGTCCAAAAGATAATAGCCCAACATTTTGTTAGCTGTTTATCTTACTATACAAAATTAACACTGTTGCTACTTACCAGAATCAGTTTATAACTTCTAGGGTCCTGATATACCCTTCCTTATTAATTATCCCTGTCAATAGTAACTTTTTTTTATACAAAAAAGTAAACAGCATTTACAATAAGGTAGTAAGTAATTTGCTAGAGAAGAGTGGAATAAAATTTATTTAGGGTCCTCATAATTGAAAAGTTTCATGTAATGCATTGTGCTGGAAAAATTCACACAGTTTTATGAAAAAGAAAAAAAAAAGAAAAATTTGAGAGCGTTTGAATCTTCTGATGCTTCACATGTTTGCAGACTTGGGTGCTTAGGCTTGCATTTTTTAGGTTCACTTTCTGAAACCTTTAAATACTGAAATCAATAACATAAATTTCTCTGATAACTGCACACATAAATCAAGGATTGTGAGCTATTTCAGAGTTAATTGTTCAATAAGGGTGTAAAAGACGATCAATTTAACAATGTTTAGATTGTTCTGCAATGAATACTAAACAAGCAACAAAGGAACATTATTTAGAACTAGAAATTAGTGTGTTTCCATGAAAGCATGCCATTTATACTTTGTTATATTTTGGATAAGGCATGTGATCTGTGATTCTTTTTGTATTTGCTTAGAAGCAACGATGAAAAAGAGCCTACAGCATTGATGCATATATACCTTTTTCATTTCATTTTGGTTCAGGGAAAGGAAATAAAAATTAAAATGTTCTCATTATTTAACAATCTTTAATATTATTTGCACTCTTTTTACATTTGGTGAATAGGTTTTGTGGTTATTTCAGTGACAAGGAGAAGGCAGACACACTGAATGCTGAGGAAATTTGTTTATCTTTACTGAATTATCTGCTGAGGGTTTTTGTTTTTGTTTTTGGTTTTTTTTTTTCTGAACATTCAGGAACATTCAAAGCATTGAACAGAACAGTTATTGAGCAAAAAAAATGTTATTCACCAATATCCATACTAGCAGCTTTCGTTCAGAGGAGCAAAATAGAGTGACACGTGTTGCTGAGTGTGAGACATCCACAACAGAGGAGAAATATGTGAATGAGCAAAAGAATATGTCTACAAAGGAAGGTGAAAGGCATTGCAAGTGAATGGTGTAGAGCATCCATAAGATGTATATGTGAGATAGAAATGAAGGGAAGTAAGTGGGCCTGTTGAGGAAAACTTTAACTTAGAAACCTGGAAGTGGAAAATTTTGAAGTTATAAGGAATAGGGAAAGGAAAAGGAAAAAGAACTGGAAATATACTAGAGGTTGCAAGAGGACAGAGACCTTTTGAGGACAGAAACCTTTTATGGAC
Source organism: Agapornis roseicollis (assembly GCA_002631895.1). Classification (NCBI taxonomy): domain Eukaryota; kingdom Metazoa; phylum Chordata; class Aves; order Psittaciformes; family Psittacidae; genus Agapornis; species Agapornis roseicollis. The sequence goes on from NDXB01011945.1 coordinate 60,044, forward strand.
AGACAGAATGAAGATATTTGGTCCATAGAAATATGAAGGATTGGTAAAATATATTTTTCATTTTGGTAACCTGCTGTTAGGGGGTTGGTTAATTTGGATTTGGAAGCAGGACAGGAAGTTAGATTTAGAGAAGAAAATATCTTTTTCTCCTTCTAACCTTTGGAAATTATACTACCTAGTGAAATTTCACAAGAATGTGACTATTTCTCTATTTCCTTAATTTTGATGTCATCTCAAGGCATGTCTGTCAAGGTTTTGGCTTTGAAAACATTGCCTTAGAAAAGGAAGATGGAGAATTCCTTCTTTCACTCTTTCGTCTTCTATTTCGCTTACCAGTACATACTGTGCAGAATATCCATGTCAGAAATAGAACCCTCTCCACCACTCCCAAAACTAAAATGTCATTGTTGCCACTTAATTATCTCTTTTTTTGTATCCAGAAACATACTAATTTTAAATCTTTCCGTCTTTTCAAGGTCAGGTTTTCTCCATACACCTGTAAGACAGTAAATCACATCATTACCTCGGATTTTTAATCTCAGAATTTCAGGCGCGTGGTCTGAGAAAGAGACCTTAATACCTAAAACCTTCAGGAATGACATGTGGGATAGTTTGGAGTAAACCAGCCATGTTTACATACGACTTCTTGTTTTTAATTAGACATGTTCTGTCCTTAAAATAGCAGTTCCCACATAAAGCATAGAAAACTTAATCTCATATTTTGTAGCTTCTTTTTACTTCTTCTAAAGCAGACCTGTGTGCTTTTCTTTGCCAAACTTGACAAAAGTCAGTCCTTTACACACACAAATCCCAGAGATTCCCTGGAGACTTCCTTTTCCTCTCTACAGCCTTCTTCCCTTCCATGTCCAAATGCCATATCAGTTCAGTTTTTACGAAAGGTTCTATGTCATAACCAGACTGAATCTTTGCCAGTCTTTCCTCATAAGAAAAGACCCATTTGTTTGGAAGCAAGTTAGACTATAATTAAAAACGTGAAAAGAGGAGGGAGAAAAATTACCTTACTATAAACTGAAACTTTGTGAATGTTTGGGGTTTTTTTCAGGGTCTTGCTTACCAAGTATATGAAGAATCTGATTCCCTGCTGTAGTAGATGCTGAACTCCACCCTGATTAATGGCATTCTTCTCTGATCACTGGACTTACACAAGTTGTAGCTCTCATATAAAATTGCAATGCCTTGGACTGTCAAAATATGCCCCCTAAGGCTTTATCCATCCCACAAAGTTAAACAAGTGTAATTTTATTCAATCTAGAAGGAGTAGCAATGACGTGATGGAAATGACAGTCACCATTCAAGTCCTCCTGGCTGTGAGTTATATCATTAAAGCTACATCTTCATTTTGATGAGTAGAAGACATACTCCTAATAACTTTGATTTGTTCCAAGTAATAACTACAACTCCTTGATGTTATGAAGCAACATAAAAAGGAAATCCCATGTGTTTCTGGCACATGGTGTCTGTGCTGTACTGTGGGACTGTAATTTGGGAAGGATGATACACTACTGAAAGAAAATTGACAATGTTTTTGCGAAACATTTAAAAGCTGAGGTGATGCTGCTTAAACACCATCATTTCATGTCTCTGTTGCTGACACAGCTCATGTTGGAACAGTTTTATTAAAGTCATTACAGGGTCAATGGAAAGTCTCTGTGCATATCTGAAGTATTTTGAATGATTTATGTGAGTCCATGGATATTCATTATGATGATACTCTTTCATGTTTTCATTGACAGGCAGAATGATGTCACCAGTAATGCTGCAAATAAATGATATCATTGCAAAGCTGGACCTTAAATGCAACAAAATTAAATTTAAGATAACTTTTGAAGTTTGACAATTAAGGAAAGTTAAAGGACACATTTCAAATAGCTCTTGTCACCCTAGATTGCTCTGCTCTGGGTAAGTGTTAACATGCAGTAGGCTTTGTGACACAAAAACCGACATATCATCTGTAATCTGTTCTGTGAGTGCAAGGGAAAGAATGAAGTGAGAAAGCCTATTCTAAATTCTTTCACCTTGTCTGGTTTATAGGTACTCTGTATCAATACACTGTTTTCAGTGCCACACATCTAAGAATACTGCAGTTTTCTATATTAGCTGTTTGCTGTTATCTGTGTCTACCAAAAGATTCTCTTCAGTAAGGATTCATGTGTAAGTACTCGTCATTATCCTTAGCAATTCTGCAGCTGGCCCCAGTGTGCTCATGGATTTCCTGATACGGTATGCTTTTATATTGTCATTTATGCAAGATGATGATAAGACCGAGATAAGAGTGACATTGTGCTTAGGAACTCTGTGTCTGATAGTAAGAGACTGACAGCAGTTTGGCACAAAGACTATCATAACTGACTGAAGAGGTTCAAAGCCAGAGAAGATAGGTAACGAAGTGGTGAAATTATTTGGCTAGAAGTTATTTAGCCAATCAAAACCGGAATTGGGAAGCAAATCTACTAGTGAAATTATGACTTTGTTTAAGCCAGTAGCAAATTATCCCCTAGATGCAAGGAAGCTAACATTCATCCCACATATTTATGGCTTCCCTGCTTTATTCCCCATTCCACACCAGACTTAGCATACACCTTAATTTTAAAATATCACAGGCAATATTCAATACAGTATGTTCATTTTGCTGAGCATGCAAAAGCAAATTGGAAACTTGGTTCTTTCATCATGAGCTGAAACAGAGGTCAGCCAATTTCCTCATCCATGAAGCATTAACAAGTGTGAGCAGGATTCACAAAGGTCTGACTCATTCTGGTTATTAAATGTTCTGGATCAAAGTGTCACTTTCAGAGAAACAGTGTAAGTTAATACCAATGGAGTAGTCAGCATTTCTAGTACCAACATTTGGAATTTTAGCTTATTTGCCTACTGATGATGATGTGCCAAAGCCCTTCCTACACAGTAAATATTCTAGTACAGTTTAAATTCTGCAAAACTTACCCTTCCACATTCCTTAATCTACTTTATTTCCTTCTATTGTGTTTTCATGCAGGTGTTAGCTCTCTAATACCTTTTATAATGATCTAAATCCATCAGAGTGGTATTTTAGTTCTTCATGTTGAATTGCTCAAGTTAAATGAAAATAAACAAGAAGTTCAAGTGGAAGAGACAGCTAAAACTCCAATTTTCCAATGCAGAAACCTGGCATCATGCTGAAATTAAGCATATGCTTAATATCCTCAATGACGCTATCTGGAAAAAAAACCAAAAATTGTGAGACTCCTACTTAATACGCACAATTTGCATGCTATTATCCTAGCTGTGACTGCTAAAAAAGAGTGGAAACTACAGTGTTCTAATTCAGTGTTTTCTAGTGGGTTAATGAAGAAAGAGAGACTTTATTTTCCCAATTTAAAGCTGTACCTACATGATGACTTTTTTTGCACATCACATATCTAATATCAGAGCATTTAACTCTGCTCAGCCCAGAGATTTTGGGCAGTGAAACATTACAGGCTAGTACTCCCATAGTGAACTGATGAAAACAAGTATAAAAATAATAAAACTTGGAATTATGTATAGGGAAAACATTGCTCTCTGCTTTAACAACTTTACATTTGTTTAGCTTCCTTATTACAGACCAAGAACCATGCCTAAGGGAACAAGACGGGTGGAATAGATAGGCAGAGCAAAATTAGTAGAGTTGAAGTGTGTCTGCAGTTTCCCAGTATATAACACCGTTTGCTGAATATCAGAAGATTTATTTGGTGCTGAATTGTATGTAAGAAAAAGATACGTGATTTTGTTTTAATTTTCTTTTTAACAAATAGAAAAATGTGCGTGATTTTTTTATTTCCATTAAATTCACCCCTACATGACTGATTCTGACTGAAATATTTTGTTGACTGTTTTCAGTAAGCTGGTACAGCTATGCTCAACTTTAAGTAGCTTTATTACCTCTGTGGTCATATGGTCTTATGCACTTAGCCCTTTTCTGCAATGCTGAGAATCATGCTTAACTCAGGGTAATGGAGAAAATCTAGTTCAAAAGCAGACCAGCTTTCTTGTTCACTTATTCCAAGAGAAAAGAAGCAATTTCCATAAATTTCTTATGTTTATACCACGGACAATATTAATATTCGTATAGGTATTATTGTCTTAGAAATATGTATTCATACATGATCCCCATATGGATGTACTTCATCCATTCTGAAACAATGCAGGTGTTTCTGAAACAGATCATGACAGGATTAATGAATTGAAATGTTCACAATTTGATGACTACTGAAAAGTTGATTGCATTCTTAAAATACTCTAATCAATTAGAGCGAAGATCACAGAGCAATACAGATTTATTTGATTCATTATCAGATTTAGAAATTTTCATAGAACCTTCTTTGCATCTTTGGTTGTCATTTTTGTTTAGATCATACAAATGTGTCACAAGAATACAAATACTGTTCCCAGTGGTTAAAGAAGTAGTATTTTTGAAAATGAATAGGTAAATGGTTTGAACCTTTAGCTCAGTGTTCAATTTACCAGTCTGGAGATACTCTAAATCTTTTGGTTAAAAAATAAGAACACTGAATCCAATCCACCAATTTGGAAATCAACTGGGGAAAAGAAAAATAAACACAAAACAAAAAACAAACAAAAGAAAACTCACCCACACCACAATAAACCTAAACCAAACAAACAAAACAGAGGGGAAAAAAAAAACAAACCCAAAACAAAACAACCAAAAACCCCCAGAAAATAGGTTATTTTAGGAAGTGAAGGAAAAAACTATCAGGATAATGAAGAGTGACTGAAAAACAATTAATGATCTGCAGTGTGATTCAGACAAATAGTTGTATCAGAAAGCTGTTGTGAGAGATTGTAAACACTTTGATTTGCCCTTTAGCTCATTTTGTTTTGACTGAGAACCATCCATCATCCATGCATCCATCCATGCATCCACCCATCTATCCATCTATCCATTGCCTTCAATAACTTATAGTTTCTTCTATGGCTAATTATTTTTATATCTTTGAATTAGTTTCAGTTTAATCCTGAGGTGAGGGTTTTATTCATTTATTTAATCTGTACAGTGCAAAGAAATTGTAGGTGATCCAAGTCCTAAAACCTGCCAGTGATCGGGGGAGCAGAAGCTTGACCACTTTTCATATAAATTGCATCTTACCTTTCTGGGGTTAAGTTAATCCCTAGTTTTCCTTTTCACATCCTGTCTTTTATCACAGTTGTTAACTGCATTGCTTAAGGCCTAAACCTGTGGAAAGTTCTGTCAGTGCTTAACTTTAGGAACATGATTATTTTCTATGAATTCAAGTAATACAGTCTGAGCATAGTATTTGTAAGCTTTGAATACAGGAGAATATGCCTTTGTGGCTCTTAATTAAATTAAATTAAATCTCTCTCTCTCAGTTCACCTCTTTATCATAGCCTTGAAATTTAGACCTGCAATACCTAAATTAAAAGCATATTATTCAAACAGATTTTGATATTTGCCTTCATTTGTTCCTAATTTCTTGTCTGCACTTCTGCTATCAGCTATTTTCATCAATGAAAAAAAGAAAATATGCCTGTCTTATTGGATTCTTTATGCCCTGGCCTGATTCACTGGGAACTGATGGGAATGGTACAAAGGGGATCTTGGAGGAAAAGAACCTTAACTGAAAGAATGCAGGAGAATCATTCTGCATAGCTTGCATATTCAGTACAAGACTGGGCCATTCTGTTACTCAGAATTCACACTTATAGAAACTCTACAATATGTTGTGTATGAAAAATTCCAAGATCACTAATAGATATCCTATAGACATAACCATTTTTGCTTTCTTCCTCCCCCCTCCCCACTATACTTCTGTGGCATCAGACTGTGTCCAGCCAGGCCTAACTCAACCTAACTCAAAACCATTTGTCTTACCACAGGACAAGGAAAGTTTTTTTCCTCCTTCAAAAACATTTCATCAGTAAACAAAAACACCTCAGCCATTTTTCAGTTAGTACACAGTAATATGTTCCTGTCATTACTTGATAAAGAGAAATGCAGGCTATGTCATGCATCACTGTTGAAGTGGGACTACATTGTGTATTACCTGCTGTCTCAAGTTGGTGTTGTCATAGGTAGAGAAACTGAATATCTGCTTGTTATTTCAGCAAGGCTTCTAGTGCCCATTTTCTACTGATGACTTCTTTTTTAATTATTATTATGCCCTAACTAAATAAAAAGAAAGAGAAGTCTTTTCCCCAGAAAATGTGAGATAACACAGTGCAGATGTGGTTTGACTGTGCCATTTTAAAATAAACAGGAGGCATTTTTTTCTGATATACAACAGCTGACTGATATCAGTTCTATTTGTTATCATTACTATTAGAAGAATGATCTATTAGGACTTTTATTTCCTCCAGAGAAGCTTAAGTTAAAGCTCCAAGGACATTTTCAAATAGACTGTAATAGTTCAGACATTCTTAGCAGCACATTATGAAACTGTGCTGGCTTTCTCTTAGTTTTCCTACAAGCCTATGAGCCTTTTCTCATAACATCTGCAAAGAAAGGGCAAATTCTAAGCAAGTAAGTGTAAAAACAACAGTACCAAATTGCATAGTGCTAGCATATAGACATCTGTAGATAACTTTTCACCTTCATTCTCAGTACAGGATAATATGCCTCTTAAAATACAATGGGCAACTTGTGGTCTTAGTAATAAAGCTAGTAATATTTAGAAAAATAATATTCAGCATAGCCAGTAGAGATGAAATATAATCTGTCTCTCCTTACTCAAACCAACATACCTTGGAATTCTACCACCTCCACTTTTCTATTGGGTTTTGTTTGGGTTTTGTTGGGTTTTTGTTGTTGGTTTGGTTTTTTGGTTGGTTGGTTGGTTAGTTAGTTTTCTAGTTGTTGTTTGGGTTTGGTTGGTTTGTTTGTTTCTTTTCCCTACTGTAAATCATTTTACTAATTAATTGTATTTCCTTATTTACTTATTGTACATTAGGCACAGATAAAGTCTGTCCTTGTCATTACTGTTTATAACAAATTACAGAAAGAAGAATAGGTAGGTGTGGTTTACCTACTGTTCCAAGCAAATCAATAACAAAATTAAGGAAACAGTAGATTGTCATGGTTTACAGTACATAAACCCTCCAGATACTTACAAAGACTGTTTCAGAGTAGATCATTAAAAATATTAAGTATGCCAAATCCTGTACTTCTAAGACTACAGTGTCTTTTGGCTTTGGAAAATAATATCAAACAGTTTAAGCTGCATCTGCTGTAAAATGGCATTAAAACCAAATTTATCTACCAGCTTGGGAACAAGAATTTAAGCAATAAAATAAGCAAGTGAGCTCTTATTACATGTTAGAGCCACTTATTCAATTTTATATCCATCTGTACTACATGAACTGCAGAATCACTATGTTTTTACATATTAGCGTGCACAGATCCTTGTTGAATGACATTAATGTGTATTGCACCACACCAGTTCTTCTTATGGCACAGTTCTTTGAGTGAATTTCTGATTTCTGTTTACTTGAAATTCATCTTTTTGTATATCCACTTTTATGATGACCAATGGACAATGGAAGTACAAAAGTTTTTGAGAACTGCACCATAGAGCATAAAGACAGGGAAGGTGAAGGGAAACACATAGCTCTAAATTATCTCAACAAGACAATGTTTCAGCACACTGACAATGATATTTTTGGACTGCAGTTTACGGTGCATAGTTGTCAGTCTAACGGTTTCAGGTGTACCACACAGACACTGATGTACTGTCATATGCAATTATACTGTGATATGCCATGAAGATGAAAGACCAAAGGTTCAGAGATTTAAAGCACACAATAGACTGATACATTTGCTTTATGGAAAAGCAATCACTTGAAGCAGAGATATCATATATTTTAAATATGACACTGATAATTTGTAATATGATAAATTTGTGATAATTTACAGAAATGTAAAAGTGTAGGCTACTGTACAGAGGAGTCTATAGCATCTGTTACTGGTGTCCCAGGCTACTCTGAGCTCTATTAACATTAATGGAGCCTTGCGTGATTATTATGCATAACAGTTCCTAAATTCCTAAGACTTTCATTAGCTACATCATCATAACATATAGGGACAGCAGAGACTGGTAATGTGATTTGCCATTTTCCTTGTAATGCAGTAATGAAAAAAAGTATCTTGTATACACTTCTTTAATTGTTTGGTTTGCATGATGTCCTTGACTTAGTGATTATATTTAGAGGTTTTTTTAATTTCTTTTTCTGAGATTTCTGGTCAGCTCAGAAACATGAGCAGAACAGCACTGCTTCCATCTGACTGTCTATGCTTTGATCCTATAGTAAACGAAAATGAAAAACAATGTTTACAACTTTGTGCACCTAAGTAAGGAGATTTTGTCTAAAGAAAAGTGTTTTATTAAATGTTCTATCTATGACCTTTAAAAACTGGATGTGCATTATTCAGAAAACAAGGAACAGTGACAAGCCAAGTGTTCTTTTCACTAGAAACACTCTTCTGAAATTATTTCATAATAACAAAATCTGAAGAGATACCAAGGACAATAGAAATATAATGTTCCTCAGAGAGAAAAAGAAAAGTCAGTTTAACAAAAATGCTAGCAATGCATTGAAGGAATTAAAAAAAAAAATCACAAAGATATAATAATAAATTAAACTTGTCTGTTGTGCTTTCTTAACTGTACCTTTATTTATTTCTGTTCATCACCTGTTACATTTTTCTGCTTGCCATTAGGTGCTGTATTTTTCCCCATGTTAATAGTTCTCCAGATAATCACCATCTTAAAGCATAAAGAGGTTTTCTCTATTTTCATTTTTAAAGTTTTTCTTCATACATAGAAAATAAAAATCATAGATGTACAAATGGAAAGAGCTATAACTGTTACCTTGATTGTAACGGTCCATATAGCTGGCTTAATTATATGAATTTGGCACTATGAATTTCACAATTTAGATCTAAAACATTCTACTGCAGTGTAGGAATCAGACCTCTGTGGTATTATGTGTTTTAACATCAATGGAAGATATGACGTTACAGAGCTCATGTTAGAATTGCTCTGAATTGAAAAGAAATAAAGGGAAACACTGCTCTATTTCCATATAAGCACTTCATTTAAAAGGATCGTCTGGAACACAACAAAACCAGACTATTCTCCTTATGAATTAAATATTAACTTTGATTAACCTTGTGTTGCTGTGTCACTTAATCCTTGGTATTTATACTTAATTATCTGAAAAAGTTATTGTGTAAAGACTTATGTTTGGAAAAAAAAGAATATCATACTGTTGTGAGCTGTAATTAAAATCACTTGCAGCTACTAAAAGTTTTAGCTTCTACTGTGGTTAACACATGCTTGAAAAAAAGGCTTGCAAGCAGAGCCATATTTTAAGCCAGTATAAAGTTTAAATTAAGGGCATATTCAATATAAACATAATGATAGAATTAGATGGGATGTTGGCAGAATACTGGTGTAGAATTCTCTGTTCATTTCCCAGCTTGGACAGCAGATACTGTTACTGACCTTGGATAAAACAGTCTGTCTCAGACTTCAATTTTCCATCTGTGAAAGGGGACTAATATCTTCCTACCACATAGGCATATTTTGAAAATAATGTATTTTATGACAGTGAGCCAGTTACTCAGTTAAGTTTATATAGATACTTGATAGTTTCACTAGCTGCAGTGGTAGGTGGTGACACAGGTTATGAATAGTGTGCCTAGTAAGGAGGTATTCTACCTACTAGCATAGGTTGCTCCTGTAGAGCATCTCGGAGTATGGCTAAATTCCAGCTTTATCTTATTTTTTTTTTTCTGTATCCACTGACTCTAGCAGTTTCTGTTCTGTTTTTCAGTTGTATTTTAATTTACTCTCCCTGTTGAGTTTTCTTTTTAAGTCTACAATCAAAACTAATTGTGACTGACAAATAAACCCTAACAATCAGTGGAAGAAGGCTTAGAGGAGATGGGCAAGGAGATGTGCCCATGAATCTCAGGTAATAATGCAGATTGTGACTGATCACAGATGTTGCAAAGAAGCTGACTTAACACCAAGGGGACCAGAGAGTGATCTCTGCTTTAGGTAAACAGCTATCAACAGTTGAGTGGATCAGCTGATCCTGTAAATGTTTCTCCCTCAGTTCATTAAAAAACTGTGAATGACTTCCTAAGTTAGCTAGACCAGCATGGAGGGGAGTGAATGATTGGCTCAGACCAACAGCAAGTACAAAACCTGAACTAACAGAATTTTGAAGAGAGTAATGGGCTTGAGCTGGCTTCAGTTGCTGTATACTTCTCTGGTGACTGTGAATACCAGTGTCATGATGGTGAGCCTATTATAGAGACCAGTAATAGGAATCACATTGGTGCTGAACTATGTATTGCAATTGCTGTATATACATTTTGCTAAGTGTAACTTACAATCATATTGTACCATCTAATTCTATGGTGTGGTAATATTTAGGTAGAATTCATTTTTGTAAATGGTCTTTGTAAGGAATGCCTGCTTAAGGTGGTGTGGTACCAGCTGAAGCTTACAACCGTATGACCATTTACATTTTACATACCATCACAACTTTCTTATTGTTGACAACAGCATTTCTCATCATCTTGCAGCTCTTGTACAAAATGCTGGCTTCCCAGAACATTGGAAAAAACAAACAGGACTGCCATAAAAGAACATCAAAAGGCAACTATCATCAGATTCTTGTATTAATTCATGAGCAGAATTCAAAACACAGAAGTATGTCTTTATAGAGTATACTGCAGACAGGAATGACAAAGTGTTATACTTCATGCTTGGTTAGGGTTTGCCTCCAGTGCTGAAGAACCGTTTCTTACTACTAAGACTAAGAACATGCTGGTCTTTTGGTATGGGTCAGAAATGATGGAGGGAGGAATGAAGGGAGGAAGGTCAGCTTTTTCATTCCATTTTGTTGATGTTAAATATGAATGCTTACAGTCTTTTCTGTCAAAATGTTTCAGACTAAGAAATAGAAAGATTGTTTGCAGCCGGGACTTTGTCTGTAAGGTGGAATTCACAGGTTTCATATAGTGGGTTTATAACTGGAACTGATTACAAACTGTGTACTAGTAACCTCTAAAGTAAAAGACACACCAATTACAGAAAATTCAGTTACTAATCTTTAGAAATGTTTGGTTTCCATTAACCTTTCTTTTTAAGCAAATCTAAGATGAGTTCCTATCTTGTGATAGACAAAGGTAAAAAATAATGTGCCCAGACACTTAAGATGGCTCCGAATGTAGCTGACAATGAATAACATCACCAGATCCATTTCTTCGTTGTTTTTTGGTTTGGTTTGGTTTTGTTCTTTTTCAATTAATGTATTTTTCTTGTTCTATCTGTAAGCCACAGTCCTCTTTCATCAGTAGTTTGGCAAAAGATGTCATAGGTCACTGTGATATCCATGGTTTGTATTGATCATGAGCTGCCAGTAGGACATAGGAAGAGACTGGACTGAAATATTTTAGTTATGTTAAGAATTTCTACTATTTAATATTTGTGTACTATGACTAGATGGAATTTACAGATATTTTCCCCTTAGACTGTGTGCTTATAATGAGAAAGCCATTCAGAAGACTTTGGAGGAAGCACAGTTCAAGGTGAAAGTCTGCTATAAGGAAAGATGACATTCAAAATAAGTGCACTCAACAGCTCAATTCTATGGGCATTTAATCACAGCTGCAGAGCTGAGTACTAACCTTAATCCAATAGTGTCTTTAGCTCCTAATAGTGCTTTCAGAATTGCATACCTGTCAGAGAATACAAGATCTACTACTGCTTTAATACCTCTAGGCATTCCCTAAATTCTTGCTATCACTCTCATAATTCACACCTTTTGACTCTCACAAAAACATATTAAAAGATGGCAGTACTTGCACAGCAAACTGCTCTGTGGCAGTGTGAAAAATATCAGTTTCATAAAAATGGTATAGGTTTAAGTACAAAAAAAAAAGGAGAAAAAAGGAAGAAACAAAAAAAGATTAGCAGGCAATACCAGGCTTTGGGCAAAATACAAAACAGTGGAAACAGTGAGCTGAATAAGGTTTTACTGAAAATCAAGATGGATTCGGCCTGAATCCACCCTGGTTTCGGAATTTACTTTGAAAGTTTGCCAGAACTGGACAAAATTTAAATCTGGGGTTCCAACTGCTTCCCATAATAGAGTTAAGGTTCTCAGTGTGAAATAGTCTACATAGCACAATTTAACACAGGCAGAGCTAATCTCAGCACTGACTTGATTGTCTTTGATAGCACTATACAGAGCAATATAATTGTGCTGGTATGGCTCAGCCAAGCAGCAGATTGGAAAGGCAGACTATCAAAACTATTACCAATTTCACTGTATAAGGTAGTTCACTTAGAACTATTTGGGGTATATTTGTACATAACACTTCACTCTCCTGTCCTTTAGCATTTCTGAAGAGTTCAACCACATTTTTCCTTAAAATATAGGAACATATGGATCAAGGTCTATGCTGGTGAAAATACTTAAAAACTGCTGAAGGAAATTATTATTTAATGGATTAAATTAGCAAATAGCCCAAGTCTTTCGCAGATAAGGAGTCATGTTTTCTAAATTTTTTCTTGGTTGTGATTAGTTTTGTTCTCTCCATTTCGAAAGGAATTATGATGAAACATTAGGAATATGAAATCTTGGATTCTTTAGGGAATCTACATAGCAAATTGATACACACAAAAAGAACCTTATCTGGGCCAAATGGGGTTCTAGGATCTTTTGGTTTTAACTATGAAATTTTACACAGCCAAGAAATATTCACTGTGTGAAGGCTTAGACCTTGGAATTACACACCCAGTTTCTTAGCATTCAATATTTCATTTTTTTTTCATGATTTAAACTACCGTTGCTACGTTTGCTTCAGAAAGATACTAAAATAACATGCCTGGCCAACCTTAGTTTGTCTGTAGATGAGTAAAAAGTTCTAGTTAATTGCTTATTTCTGTCAAGGCCAGGAAAATCTTAATTTGGCCCTGTTGAGGGAGAAAGCTTTTCAGCCAACAAATTGAGCCTATAAGAGTATTCTTAGCCTTACATAACTGAGAGCTTTGAATAGCACAGAAGGACAGCTGTCCTCGTTTTTCTTATGAAAACTTGTTGCTAATCTATAGTTTTCATCCATTTGAGTTGTGCATGTGCGTAGTTCAGAAATATTCAAAATAGTATACAGGCATAATAAATGTCAAATTTAAAGATGGTATTTCAAATATTCTTTGCTTTACTGTATACACATTCTTTGACAATGATTTAGCTGTTTTCTTCTAATCTTTTGTGGTATGTGTCTTTGCATGACAGTTTTTAAAACTTGTTCTTCTCCACAGTGCTGTACTATGTGCTTCTGCAAATATTAAGCAGAAAATAAAGAGAAGAAAAATAATAGTACCTCAGCTGTTTCTTCCAGTATGATTAGTGCCATTATGAGAGAGAACACTGCATTTATTTACCTTAGAAAGCTTGCTTCTCACCTTGTTCCAAACGATAAAAAAAAATAAGGGGGGGAATAAAGAAGAAAAGAGTTCAGGTAAGGAACTTAATACTGCAGTCCAGTGAGGGTTTCAGTTCAGCTCAGAAGGACATTTTCCAAATGTATCCCATTAATATCCCCACAGACTATTGTTTGCACTGCAGGGAGGTTTTGGATTGTGCAAACTAGATTCTTCTGGGTGAAGATAAACTGAAAGATTCTTCCCAGAAATGTGCCTAATGCTCTCCAACTGCTAATGGGATTGGTCTACAGACCACGTCAAAGCTAGCCCAAAGTAAAACCCCTGAAATGCATGTATTATCAATGTTGAATCCTCAGCACTAGCTGTTTTATTCTATGCATTGTTTCCCACTTTACTGTGCTGCAGTACTTGCTAATGTAGATAAAGCATGATTCTATTCCTACTTTCTATGTTGCCTATCCATCCTTCACACAGCTGTTGCCTGAGAGCTGGTGTAGCAGATCCCAGTGTGAGGCAGATGAGCAACAAATTTTTTTCTGAGGAAAAAATGTTAAGGCTAAATTTTAACAACAAAAATTGATCAATGTAGAGAATGCTCCTGGAACTCTATTATATAGAGAGACCAGGGAGAAAAAGGGAATAAATTGGATTCCTATAAGAAAGACAAATCAGCAGTAGGAGATAACTCGTTAGAAAAGGAACATTTTTACGTGACCAGGCCAGGGTTCAGGAACAGACTAAACAGAAAAAGCACAGATACAGTCAGAAGCCAGCAGTGTCTTTGCTTTCTCCAATAATTTCTGGTTTGGTTTTGGAAAGAATAAAGTTATTGAATGAAAGAGACAGTCATAGGAGGGCAGTGCTGCTTCCTCTGCATGCAGCTTTTCTCAGTAACATCAGTCATCTTGCATAGTTTCTTGTACATTTCTTCAATATATGCAAAAATAACTTGCTTGGTGTTGAGCAAGATTTTGAATTGAAGTCTGGGACAAAAGTATTAACACTTGCAGACACAGAGTCAGTCTGTGTGGTGATCTGACACGCCACATGTCACATATCTGAAATGCTTGTAGCTCAGTCACAGAGCACTTGTACTTCACCCAAGAGCCTCCTGACAAAAACAAACATGGATGGACCAGTTCTCTAGAAGAGCAAAGCTGACATAACTAAGACTGTCACAATATCACCAACTGACTGCAGTGTGAAATGTAACACATCTCTTTGGATGATTCTGCAGTAAGTGCAGTAAATTTTGAAGATATGGAACGATCAATATAAAGATTATACTTTTTGATAGTGTTCCTATTCACAAATGAAGTTAATGTTTTTTTTTTCTATGATTTTCATTCACTATGTGAATGAGCAATATTAATTAAATGGCCATTGGTCTGCAAAAACATTCTTACCTGTAGTTTGAGGAGAGATGGATTTGGTGGATGGACTATTAAGTGGATAAGGAGTTGGCTGGGTGGCTGCATCCAGAGTGTTACAGTCAGCAGGTCATGTTCAAATGGAGACCAGTAATGAGTGGTGTCCCTCTAAGTTTTATACCGGGAACAACACTGTTTAGAAACTTCTTTAATGACATAGTGGGATTGAATGCACCCTTAGCAAGTTTCCAGATGACACCAAGCTGAGTGGCACAGTTGATACTGTGGGAAGGAAAAGTGCAAGGGAAGTAGGGAAGTTGGGTGGCTTCCCTGTAAAGAATTAAGTTTCACTTGCTACTGTGGTGAAATCCAGAGATAGGTGTTGTTGAAGGATACAGAAAAGGTCCCTTCCTATGATTCTGTGTAGCAAGTAACTTGCTCCTCACCTAAACATCCAACATGTTCCCCAGAACCACTTCTTGTTATTTCAAATGTTGTTGTTTTCATTTTTGTTCAACTCCTGCTTTGAGGTTTGCCTGCTGCTTAAGTTCAGTGGTACATAAGACCTCTCTTAAAAGCCAGGTGAAAGTTGACTTGTTTTTGCTTGGGTGATGCACTTGTATCTTAATGGAGGGTGATAAGAGCTCAGTATTTAATGCAGGAAATCCTGAAAATGTTTAAAATACTTCTTTCCTGAAAAGACATGTTGTGGAGTCTTTTCAGTGCCCCTTTCTTGAGAGGGTCTTTTTGACATAAATTTACACATATAGACCTTCCTTTATTTAGATCTGGTAACTGATTTCATCAGGTCATCGACTCATGTCTGGGTTAGTTTTTCCTGTAATACTGGGGATGTCTGTTACATTAAAATAACTTTGCAGATAACTTTACTCCTAGGCAGACTTATCTAAACATAGTAGCTAGCTAATGATAAATGCGCTCTTACTTGATGCTAATGAAAAACGTAATAGTATTATAACTTGGACTATTATCAACAAAACAGGCATCTGCGGGTAAAATTCTTTCCTTTGACCCGGGAATTAATCTTTTTCAGCTGCCATACATTTCTATAATATGTATGATTTTCTCACTCCCTCAGGATTCATACACAATCTGCATAAGGAATGACTTTCCTGACATTGGCATTGCCCTAATTCTGTATCCATTACCTGATACATAAGGAGCTATATAGCAATATCCTTTGCAACAGAAATGGACAGAGCTCACTGCCTGAGTGATCCCTTTCAATTATTATCCCCAGCATTCCTTGTAATGATGAGAATAAAATTAGCCCAGGTGTTTTGAAGAATTCCAACTGCAGTTTTGAATTCTTAAAAATAGTTTTAATTTAAGCTTAAAATTAGTTTTAATTTTTCCTAAATTTCAACATCCTTCCCTTCTCTTATTTTTTGGTAGCATACAAGTTTATTTTCAGCTCTGGAGAGGAAAGCAGTAGCAATTTTAGCTGCATTCGAAATTCAGGATGGCCTTAAATGTCTAAAGTGCAAATTCTCATGTCACTTAGTATTTTTCTAAATAGATTCTTCCCCTAAATTATATTATTCCTTCAATGACTGATCAACAGACACTAGTGGTCTTTGTTACAAAGGGTTCTTATGTGAAATATATCACAACAAAGTAAATTGTTATTACAGCACATTGAAATAATTTAGTTAAACTTGAGCCATTAAAGACTTTACCATTAATCACTTTAGGAGGATTTAATTTGAAAAGTCACCCTTACACTACCCACATTGTTACTCCTTTGAAGCTTCTGATATCCAACACTGTATATGTGCTCATGCATTCTCAGCTGTCCTGTACATCTTTTTGTATTTCTCGTTGATGCTGTAGAGATCTCTGATGGAAGTTGATGTTGCATCCCATTTCTGTTTAAGTACAATTATTTCTCTTAGCTGTTATACTTTACTGCAAGATGAACATACGTATTATACTGAAAAACCCTTCATGGAGTAAAAAAATTCAGAGGTACTTAGCTTTCTTGAATTATCCAGAAAATGTAATAATTGAGCAGGTAATACAAGGAAATGGAAGAATAAGATTTTCAGTAAATGCTGTAATTTGATAAAGTTATTCCTAGAATCTACTGTTGGTAAGAAATTTGCCTTTGTTATAGCACTTAATGGCTCACAAGGCTTTTGAAGAATCCCTTACAGCTAGCTATTTGAGTTTAATTCCTTCAAACCAGTTGTCTGAGTGCTGATGGACTTCCACTGATATTTTTAATGAACTTTTATGTGAACAAAACTAATTCTGTTCCCTTTCAAAAGCCTTTAAAGGGAACAGTGAAACCTCACCAAAAATTGTGATCTCTGTGTTGAAGGCAAGAAATGCTTTAGTTGTGGTTCAGAATTCAAAGAATTCCATAGTGAAAGCAGGTTTGAAATCCATACACTTCTTGATCTTTGTATAGGTGCTGTGCAGTGCAAATGTGTTTCAGGGGTCTGTGATGATGGATTCTCAAAGTGTTATTCCAGTCATCTTACACTTATGGGGATGAAAACACAGTGCTGCCTCTTAGCTTCTCTAATACTGTGGCTATAGTCCTGAATCTTCTGTTCTTGGGAGTTTCTAAATTAATGTATTAAGAAAAAAAGTATTCAGTAGCATAATGAATGTATCTTGCAAAGTGAGATTCCGACAGACTTCTTCAGACTGCCCTTTTTTTGGAGGACATCCAGATACTGCAAAACCATTTTCAGTATTATCGGACAGGTGTTTCTAAAACTTTCAGAAAAACAAAAACCCCAGGAATAAGTGTTGAAATACTTCCTGTTTGTGCAGGAAGTATTTACATACACCCTACACAGCGTTCTCAATATGAGCTAAAAATAAAACAAGATCTGCTTTTGGATCTCAGAAATAGGTACAAGTACAGATTGGTTTGTCTAAAGAGAGAAAAACTAGGTTTTTTGGGGTTTGATTTTTATTTTTTTTTTTGTAGGTTTTGTTTTGGTTTTTTGTTTGTTTTTTTGCTTGTTTTATTTGGTTGGGTTTTTGGTTGCTTCCCCCTCCCCCCCCC
>NDXB01011945.1:78092-96115 GCA_002631895.1 Agapornis roseicollis
CAGGACAATTAATAGAGTTCCTTCCCACTGCTCCCACTTACTTCATATATGATAGGAATGTAGTGGTTTTGTGATTTGGGTCAACTTTGGTTGACATTGGACAAACAGTTTGAAATTCCTGTGATAGGGAATCGCCAAATGACTGGTGAGCAAATTTAGGGTGATTGCCTAATTGTTATTTTTTAACTTATGGAAGTAGTCTAAAATGCAGGTGGAATGAGAGTTGATAGCGGACTGTCAAGTATTTCACACATCTGTCCCTGAATTACAGACAAATTTATTCTACTTCAAAGCATGTTACTATATAAGCTTACAGAGCTGATTTGTAATGTCCAAGTCCTGCATTGCTTAAAAATGTGTGTGCTGCCAACCTGGTTTGGATCATCCACTGTAAAAACTGATCATGACAACATCAAGTTAAAAAACAGCCTTGTCTGCTTTCTGTGCTACATCTTAATAATACAAACAATCGTATTCCTTTTAGGAGGAGCCAGTGTTAAGAGTCTTTTGGTCACAGCCTGGAGTGCTTCTGAAGGACAGCAGAGATGAATCAGAATTCTTTTCATTCCATGAATTAATTGAACTAAATGCTTGTTAACCTGGCGACTGATTGGCATAGGCATGTGATAGTTTTATTGCTAAAACCAAAATGACTAGTTTATATTTTCAAGGTTTGAATGCTTATTTATTTCAGTGCTGAAATTGTTTAGGTTGTTGACAAGCCATGCATCCATGCAAGTTTTGTCAATAGGATTATGATGCAGCAATTGTTTTTCTTCAGTACTTAAATAATGAAGTAAATTTACTTTGCCCAGGCCTTAATTAAATATAGCTCCTATATTTTGCTATGAGAGGCTGCATATTCTTATTTTGCAATAGGTTATATGTGCACTGATAAACTATTCCTGCAAGCAGCGCTGTCTTTCAAATGTCCATTACTCACATTGACATATAATGTCAAGAAACACTATTTTACTAGTGTCATACCATTCTCATGATGCTGGCCTGGATAGTTTGTGTTATGTCACGTACTGCTGATTGTTCCTGACCTTAAAAATAGGTCTTTCTCTACTGTGGTAGGGTGTAACAGCAGATTACCTTCCTTTTTAAGGATAGATAATACCATTTATTTGAAAGAAGCAGCACCAATTTTCCAATTTCCATGTAATCTAATTTCATTCCACATCAGTTTTAGTTCAAAACTCTTTAGGGTTAACAGGAAGCTAACATAGCTTCATTGAACTCAGTTGAAGTACATCAGTTTTAAAACAAATAAACCAAATTTTCTTTACACTGACATATCTCAACAGTAATGTTCTTATATTCTAAACACAAGATATATTTTATTGTCAAAGACAGACCTAATGATGACAGGGGGGAAGTAAAATGTATATAAGAATCTAGTGATTTCTGAAGGGCTTTTTTTTAAAAAAAAGAAAAGATATGAGAAACCAGACAGAAAACCATACATTGATTGTAAGTATCGTGTTTGGTTTTTGAAGATCCGTGCTGAACACTGTTTCAGTAAAAAGTATGAAACAAAAATGGTGCTTCAGTTTCAGCTAAAAGAGTTTTTCTTAAATTTTTTTGTATAGCATCCTCTGAGATGGAAACTGAGCCTTTGCTGAACCAAACTTCTGCAAATGAAGAAAAACAGAGGTAAGAATTTATATAATTCTATTTAAAATAAATTGATTGAGTGTGTGTTCCTCAATATCCTGAGGAGGGTGGCTGATGAAGATATGTAGGTGCCCAAATGTTCTGAGAGTGATTCTACACCTGAGGTTGCATTTCAGAATAGTCATTCTGTGAAACATAAATCTAGTCCTTGAAAAACCTTTATTCTGAATTTTCACACAGAATTATGTCATTGGTTAGAAATAACAGAACATCATTTTAAGTACTTCACAGAGACTCTATATGTGACTTTGTTGGTCCATACATCTTGCGACAACCATTCCCATCAGTAGTTCTGAAGTCTTTTTACCAAGCATTAAAAAATTCTAAAAATCAATATATGAAAAATTTTATTTTGGAGCTTCAAACTTCAAACTGAAAAAGCAGTAAAAATAACAGAGTGTCATAACAGCATGGTTTTTTTTTTTTTTCACACATCAAAGACCATTAATCTTTTGCCATTTCCTTTCCCATTAAGTCTCCTCCCAGATCAACATGCTTCTGTGCCAGATTCCTCAGCAGCTGATGAGGATAGTTTGCTAAGGATAGTATGAAGAGAAGGCTGAGAAAGGAGAGATAAGACTATATGCATACTATTATTTTCTAAGATAAATCACTTGTTGAGGTCAGAAGAAAGGGTATGTTTTACCAGGTGGTTTAACTTCATTCCTTTGCTTTTGCAAGACTGAATAAATTCTATCAACTTTGAAAGTATTTGTATAGGCTCTTGCAGACATTGGAGAGAACAAAGAGAGCAGCTGCCAACAGAATTTCCATAAATCCGCAGGTAAATTATATTCCTTCATACAGAAATGCCTCCCATGATTTTTAGTAATACCCTTGCCATTAGGAAAGATCAACGACCTAGTAATTTTATCAAAGAAAACACAAGTTGACCTTCAGCAGTTCTGCATTTTGTAAGGATTCCCTCAAAGCAGAGAAAATACAAATCAGCATTATTTGGCTTCTTTTCCTGTAGCTGAGATCCTGTGAGCAACCAGAAAGATGTTATTAGAAATTTTAAAGGTGAGTGAAAACAGAGTTTGAGCAACCAGCAGGGCAGCTGCCAAAAGGTCTGCATCCCATGGAGAACCATTTTATTGAGCAGCCATCTGTTCTGAAAGGTAGCAAGAGAAAACTGAGGTTAAAGAATATACAGGCTTCCTGGGAATGAGGAGGTGAGAGAAGTTGCCTGAGACAGACAAACAGCTGTAAAAATTAGTTTATACTTGCTACTTGCACCTTTCCTCCATTATTTGTTCTCCTATGAATTCAAGATTATAGTCTAAGTGGAGCTGAAAGCTATGTGAGCTACAGCTATAGCAGAAGTACATACACTAAGAAAATGAAACATCAATTTGCCCTTAATAACCACATTGCAAATGAATGGAAAGCTCATTAAAAGAATCAGTTTCCTGTCAAAGCTACTGTGGAAAATCCCTGAGCAAGGAGAACTCAATAAATATATTTTCTTTATCCATATCAGAGTTTTCCATGACTTCCATGTGATGTTTATTCTGCAAAACAGCCCAGTATCTTGTCTGCATTATCAGTGGCTGAGATGTGTCCACTGGGAGAAACTTACTTCATAATCTTTCATCAGTATGCATTGTTCCAGGTTTCCTGTGACTTTGAACAGATTTGTCTGCTTTTAGCTTTGGCTCTCCAACACTTGCCCTGTTGCAAACCTTGGTACAAAAGTTTCCTGAAAAAATATGCATATCAAAATTTACTGCCAAATTGTAAATGCTGAGTGCAAAGCTGAAGTCATCAAGGAACTGGTCAGAGCTAGAGTTGTACACTTAGGAAACTGAAGCCAAGGAGATTTAAATCTTTAGCTGTCTGAAAAGTGGATAATGTAGAGGAGAGAAATTTGTGGAGAAGAGCAAGGCATCAGAGTATTTCCTGGTTTTATGGGCTTCATGTAATCAGAGATTCAACAGTAATGAAGATAAAACCAACAGTCACATCATTAAAGTCACAGATGTCTTACACAGGTGAAAACTGTATATTCCTTTTTTGAAATGCCCACTCTGTTTTATTAAATTCAGGTTCAGTATGAGCTCTGATGTTATTTGTGGTCTCCAGCTCAGAGGCTTGCAATTCCTTTCTTTGTGTGATAGTTTATTTTCAATATTGGTGGCTGTTGCTGATCCAGGTTTTGATTTGTCCTTCTTCGTTTTTCTTTATTTAATCCACGAGGTCATTGACATTGGATTCCAGAGTTTGTGTGAGAACTGAATATCATCAGATACATACACTTGTAATGGAAATCTCCTTGAATTAAAGGAATTGAAACATAAGTTGCTTAATTGCATGGGAGTGAAAAAGAAGATGAACAGAATTGCAAGTCAGGGAACACGAAAAACTGCTGATCTAGAGGGCTGCCCAGAGTTTTCCCTAGGTGTTTCCCTCTCTAAGTCCTGATATCCAAAACAGCTGTAAAAGGTACAGCACAGTCAGCACCTAATTGGAAGAAAGAAATTATGTTAAATGTTATTTTTTGATGTCTTACTTAATTTTTTTTTGTCTTTGAAAGTATTCGGGGTCATCTTTTGAACTTTGTGATTAAAGCCAGAGACCACATCTGATTAAGGATTATCTCCCTCCTATGAGAAATTTCTCAAGAAAAAATATATTGAATTCCCCTATTATTTATTTTACATTTTTTTTTAATCTGAGATCCAGAGGGGATGAATCCCCAGAAGAAAATAGAAGGAAAGTACAGTGTTTCAACACATTTAAAGATGTTTCATTTATCATGATAGAACTACTCTATAAACTTGATATTTTCTTGACTCATTCAAACATCTTCAAATAATACTTTTTATATCTATATTATCTCTCATTCAGACCAGATGTTGGCACAATACCATGTACTCAGAATTGAGTAAACTGGTCATGGAAGAACTAGTTCAAATTCTTCGAACTTTCTCTTATCCTAGAATAAGCCTATAAATTTCAGTCAAGTGAATATAATGCTGGGGTTTTGGTTTGGTTTTTTTTTTTTTTTTTCAAAACCATAATTGGAATAAAGGTAGCTAAAGTGTTTTTTTTTTGTTTCTTTCTGAGCAGTTCAGTCATTACCAATTTTAAAGGAATGTATGTTTGACTTTTAATTGTTTCCAGTCTGGTATGTTTATTCTCAAGGTTGTAAAATCCCATACTTGTGAAGATGAAGTTGAATGTTAACAGCTGTCTTAATATGGTGGAAAACTCAGTTTTTATTACGACATAAGNTTCAAAACCATAATTGGAATAAAGGTAGCTAAAGTGTTTTCTTTTTGTTTCTTTCTGAGCAGTTCAGTCATTACCAATTTTAAAGGAATGTATGTTTGACTTTTAATTGTTTCCAGTCTGGTATGTTTATTCTCAAGGTTGTAAAATCCCATACTTGTGAAGATGAAGTTGAATGTTAACAGCTGTCTTAATATGGTGGAAAACTCAGTTTTTATTACGACATAAGCCTGATGTTCTGAAACCTAGCCAATCTGCAGAAGAGCAATCTTTCCATGCAAACTCCAGGAGAAAGAGGTTTCTAAAACATGAGGTAAAACATAGGGAGCTAACTGGAATAGTGCAGGCCTGCCCGTTTCTGTTTATAAGCAAACAAGGTATAGACTTGGAGGCTTTATTTGGCAAGGTACTTGTGCCTTGCAGTCCTGTTGATTTCAGCCAAAGTAGTAGATACTCCACACTGTGTACAGCTGAGATTGTATCACTTAAGAGGCTGAAAATCTAGGGTAATTTTTAGTGTTCACTGTGATACTCTACAGACCCCTTGCCCAGACGTCACAGCAGCTCTAGCAAGTACGTGAAATGACACCACTAATTATATCCTCAAAATAATATTTTCTGATGTTTTTAGTTTTCAATGTTTAGTTTAGATATTTGGAATTAACCTTACATAGTCATTCCTTTGTACTACTGGCAGCTCTGTGGAGTATTAGAAATGGATAAATCCAAGAATGCTGAAAATCTGGAAATCTTTATTATAAGAGCTTTTATTATTTTCTCATCATTTGCTAGCTTATGAATATCTTTGACTTTGACACAAGTCAACTTGCCAAAAGAATCCAATAATACCTTTATAACACCACCTTTGTGGTGTGATATTATTTTGCCTTTGACATGAGGAATTCCTTTTGTTAATATAAGTGAAGTTTGTGAAGATTGTGATGAATGTATGTTTTAATGATACATGCTAATAATATTGTGAGTTATAGTTTAGACAGTATCCTCTTCTTTCTATGTATAATAACAAACAACTGAGACCCCAACATCATTTTTCTCTGATTAATGTTAACTGATCCTTATCTTAATACAGTTTTAATTGTGCTATCAGTCTAAGAAATATGAAAGTCAAAACTAGGAACCTACATTACAACAAAAATTGTGTCTGTTTTCTCTTAATGGGATATAAGTGTGTGAAGAGTGCAAGAAAACTTCTAAAGCATCTTATCTACATTACATATACATTAGTCCCTTTTCAGAACAATTCATAGGTGTAATTAGATGCAATAATTTGACTGATGAAATCAGCGTGGAGTTGCAAATGTTTATGGCTAGCTATTACATTGTCAGTCAGAAAACAGGCATGACAAAATTCTGCTACTTATAGAAATTAATATGAAATCAGTAGAAGTCCTTTAAGTTTCTAATAACACTGGTAATTAAGATTCTGGACAATGTCCCAGAGTTTGGGCCAGAACTGATCCTTTTTATGGTAGAATGGAATATAACAGTGGACCCTGTAACAGAATACTCCCCCCAGAGAGAACCAGTGCAGAGAGTGACACCCTTGCCAACAGTCACCTCATAGTAGACTGCTGTCCTAGGATAACCATATGATAAACTCCATCTGAAAAATTTCATGGTAGGCTCCTTAAGTCATTCATGTGCCTGAGCTCTGAAGCAGTTCTTCAAACCGGTCTTCAGCCTTCAGTCAGAATTCATCTGTCGTACAACTGGTCTCATGCTCTGTTCTCCAAGTGTCCCTTCAACATTGTATTGGAAGCATGTGGCTTATTGAGTTATTCCTAGCATGTGAAGTTACTTTCTTATGCCCTCTGTGCTGTTAGGTGATCAAAGTTCTTGAATTTCTGTCATATGGTAGATGCAGCCAGACATTTGCAAGTTGATGTTCATCTGTACAACATACATGTGCTGCCTCATCACGTACTGAACTTAGGTCTTTTGATTCATCTGGTTCTCCTTCCTCTTTATCCAATTACAATAAGAAAATTAATGTTTCTTTTCCTGCCCAGCTTACAACAAAGTATCCATTATCTCTGTGTGGCAATTCTTTTTTCTCTAATGTAGTAGCACAACCATTCTGGAAAAGTCACAGGACAAGTTCTGATATTTATCAACTTTGCTTTTAAAGTGAAGATGAGTAGCTATTAGTGCAGTGAGAAGGAATGTTGGCATATTTGAAATGCTAATTGGAGAGAAAACTCTTCATTCTGTAACATATGACTACAGCAAGAGATTTAAAGTTTGATGAAGAACCTGGTGCAGCAAGTGCTAGATGATGTTTTACATGATTGTGCAGAAAGTCAAACTCGCATGGTAATTGTGGTTCCCCCAGGTCTCAAAATCTGTAAGTCTGAATTCCACTTACTCCTCTCGGTTGGAAGTGGATTTCTCCAGAAGTGATGAAGCTGCCAGACTAGTTGAGGTTTAGGTTAATCAAGGAGATTGAGCTGTTACTGAAAATGGAAGTATCCTTTGTTAAATCAAAGTGATTGTGGTAACTTGGAGGTGTTTACTCTCATAATGAAAGAGAAGACATGGGTGAAAAACATTGAGCCACCAGGAATATGTGGAGAGGGGAAAAGAAGCCTGACAGGAAAAAGAGCTGGAAGAGAGAACAGATATTTATTTTTTTTTTTTCAATCTGGAAATGTTATAGATTTTTAGTCTTGTATATTTTATTTTAGTTTCTGAATATCCAGAAGGCAGGTGGTAAGAAAAACAATTAATCCACCCTCTGAATTCATTTCTGGTCCCCTCTGAAGAAGGTTAGAAATACCCAGTAATCTTTGCTAAGAGTCTAGTGTGTGCTTAATTACTTTATACCACACTGATAGCAAGAGTTAACTTAGCCTTCAGAAGCAGATTTACACATCTCTAGGTCAGTAACTGGCTAATGATAGTCTAAACACTTCTACCTGTGGAGCACAGAGGTGCCAAGAACTGGTCTTGTGTTTTCCATTTGAGAAGGAAACTCATACAGTTCTGTAAGGACAGGGATAAAAAAGAATACTTGGCAGCCAGTTTCTCAGTAATTTCTAGCCTTGGCTTCAGGGTGAGTGCATCCAGAAACCATTCTTCCTTATCTTCTACACTCAAGACTCTTATGCCCTTGCTCCTGTGTATATGCAGTGTATTCTCCCTATTTGTCTTTCCTCCATTTATTTCATCCTAATATACTTGTGGAAAATATGTTTCTACTGTGCACCGAACTGACAAAAATAAAAGGCGTATCCAGCCCATTGTCACTTTTTCACAGTCAGGATCCCAGAGCAGCACAGGATTTAAGAATACACGTGCAAGATGGACCTCAGCTTCTAACAAAAAACTGAATTACTGATGAACAGACTCTGAGGCATTTAAGGTTAAAATATGTACTATAAATCATACACCAGCAGATGACCCCAAACTGAATACATAGCTGAATTAAATTCTGGATTCATGTGACGTCAACATGGCGTATCTGATGAGTTACAGCCTTGCACTCACTCTGGGGCTATCTGTTATTTAATATGTCTTACTTGAATTTTCAGTTTCAGGCAGGCAAATTGACCATGTATTCTTGCTTGTGTCAGTAGCTAATTTTGGGTAGCTAGTCTAATTGAAGATGTTATGCTCCTTTAGCTTGTCAAATAGAAATTCATATTTTCTGATTAATGTGATTCATTTATATTAGATCTGACTTGACAGGATAACAATGTGTACTATAGAATACAAGGATGACAGAGTTCTCCATCTCCTCCATCACATTTCATTATGAATGGTCTAGTCAAGGCCGTGGCCTAGAATATCTTACCTGCAAAATGATAAAATTTGAACAGTATTGCAGCCATATATGGCCTACACAATATGCTTTCACAGGTGGTGGTGATATGCCTTCGAAGGGTGACATGTTAAACAGCTGTCTTACATCTGTAACCCTTATATGTAACTGGCTTAGTAACATTCTGATGCGATTGAAAAATTACTGAGAAATAGTTCTAATGTTGCAGCTGCAATGGTCTAAGAAATATTCTGCAGTTATATTGCATTTGAAAATTGTGTTTTTGAAAATCCAGATACTTGTTCCAGCTGTTCCAGTAGAATACATCCTCTCCCTGTAAACCTTGCCCCTTCTCTGCTAGAAAAGTGCAAACAAACAAGTTGCACTTAAAAAGTTGAGGCTCATATCTATCAACTGCAGAAAACAAAAAAAAGTACACATAAAGAAAGCTATATAGTTTTATATGGTTCAGTGGAGAGAATCCCGGTGTTTTGTGGCCAGTGAAAGTATAAATGAGCACTAAAAAATAATTATGAAGGATGCTTAAAATACGTGAAGGAGGACAGCTGCACTACATGCTCCCTGTAATGTGGTGATTGCAGAAGAAGCAAGAGGAGGCTGGTGGGATCTTTTTTAAAAATAAATGATTATTTTTATATATATTATGTCTTTTTTTTCCAGATAGTAAGATTTACTATCCCCTCCCCTCATGCTTCATTTTTGAAGGCAGTTTAGAAGAAAAAAGATGTAGGAATGTTTACAAATAAATATTTCATGCTTTGTGTGTGCTATTTTTAAAGAAAGATTGCCCACATTTTAGAAAGCTATTTCAGCTAACCTGAGTGGATAGTTGTAGATGGCAATAAAGTTCTACAGTTGTCCTAAATACAGTGGGCTGTAAGCTTCAGCTGTGTTTGTTTATTCAGAAATACAGAAAAATATTGTTTCTCTTTGAGCAATAAATGTGACAGAACACATAGAACTGTAGATGTAAATACAAGAATAGTACAAGGTATGAGAAAAATTCAGAGCTGTTTTGATGGGTCAAGCATGAGTGGAATCCACTGTTTGGGAATCCATGAACGAGGATCAAGGTAGGTTTGACGTTCAGTATTTCACTGTTGCCAAAGAAAAGATGCTCCTCTTTTAAAAATCCTGCTGTATAGAGTTCTTGATTGTTAGAAGTCCTTTTTCCAAAGCACTGTGATTCAGCCTGATCTTAAGAGCACTTCTCCTATTACATACTCCTAGCTTGTCTAATCAGGGTCCTCGTAGCTTGAGTGGCAAGGCCAGTCCAATTTTATCCCTCCATAAAACTGTAGCACAGGCAGAATTTTTCCAATTTCATACTTGATGTTAACCTTTCATTAATTTCTGGTGCTTGTATCTTTTTTGACCATTAATTAAAGGCTGGTATCTTACTACATAGTGTAGCTTTAGCACAGGTTGTATTTATTTCAGAATTCCTGAGACAACCGTGTGTACAACTATTATATTCCTTCCATAGATATCACTATGGCAGTTGATACAGATTTGAGGGTGAAGATTATGGGAGCAGAGAGTTTATGGTAATAATAGATCTGTTTTTCTTTGTTACATGAGGCATTCTAATTCATGTAATGCTGCTTCTTTAGTGGAGGACTACAGCAGATTGCCCGTTCTTCAGCTCAGTATTAATTATGTTTACTAGTGCTTCTGTAGTTGAAGGTCCCATGATAAACTCCTATTTTATATTTAACAGTTTATAATTCATGTTTAAAAGCCCACTTTGGACTGAAATATGTCACCACCATCTACCACCAACCTAATCTGACCTGACAGTAATGCATGATAGATATGGAAGGAGGAAGCTGCACTTTGAATAATTCAAAGTGATTACCTCATGTGAAAAATCATTCTTTTCATGTGCATGTCATCAGAATGGCCATGTAAGTATGCATCTAACATTGACAAGCTATATCTCATCATACCATTATGTGAATAAACACAGGCCAGTCCTCTTCCCTTTTTCTTCCCAATACAATTTGAATTAAAAGAACTGAGTTAGTTATTTTTTGCAAGTCAACAGAAAATGTGGAAAACCTAAATTTACCAGTCTTTTGACATTCCAAGTGCTAAGATCCATGGTGGCAAGATTTTTAATAGGATACCTTAATTGGTATGTCACCACAGGAGATATCTCCATTGATACATGTGTTAGTGTGGTTTTGTGAATTATGCAGTTATTCAAGAGCAGAGTTAGAGCTTTAGAGGACAGGTGTGTGCATCACAAGACCCCTGACATTAATAAATATCAAGCTGAACAAAATCATCAGACTCATCGCAGTACTCTTTCCAACCTATATACTCAGCTCAAAATCGAATATCAAATTCTTTCTGCCAAAGAATACAAGTAAAATATAAATCAATGAAGCATGTAGTTGTCAGAGTCATCAGAACAATGATTCAGCTACCCTTTGTATAATGGAAATTAATCTCCTACTTAATCAACCTCCATCCTAAGAGATTATGAAGTAATGACCTCTTCTGCCTTTTTTCAAAAGCCCAGTAGTGATGGGGAGCAAACCAGGTACTCATTGAGAGTCAAGAGCCATCAACCCAACCAAGATCTGCTATGTAACAGACTCACCATATTTTGTTTGTATTTTCCTCTGTGCTTATCTGCTAACCTTCCATAGAATTCATAATGTACACCAAAAAAATGCCAGCCCTCCAAAAATGCAGGAATGGAAATGTGAATAACAGTGCAAATAACTATTCTGAAGAGAAGCAGAGATCTTTTCTCTCTTAGAGACTGTTACAACATATTTTGAATGCTCGATTTCCTAGCTTTCGTTTCACTGAAAATATGGAATTTATTTAGGACAATTTAAATTCAGAACTAAAGTAGCTGCAAAGACTGCTGCAATAGCCACCTCTTTCCCACCTTTTCCTTTTACAATCTTCGCTTCCAGTATTCTTTCTGATATTAGTGGATAGGAGCACTTTAATTAAATATATTGGTGTATGCATTTGCTGACCATTTAATATTGATTCCCCCTTTTAAAGTATACAATATACTTTGCTCATTTCAGAGTACATCCATTGGCATCTTACTTTAATCTGCACATATTACTTATCTTTCCGACTGTCCTGTAGT
Organism: Agapornis roseicollis; assembly: GCA_002631895.1. Taxonomy (NCBI): domain Eukaryota; kingdom Metazoa; phylum Chordata; class Aves; order Psittaciformes; family Psittacidae; genus Agapornis; species Agapornis roseicollis. Next base: position 89,927 of record NDXB01011945.1, read on the forward strand.
TTTGGCGTAGAATTACAGGGCAGCTCTGTAACTGAGACCTGACACAGTATACTTCACTTCCAAAGCTTTCTGTAGCGTAACTACTGGAAGTGTAGCAGTAGCATTTTAAATGCTCCGTAGTATCAGCCTTGAAATAGGTGTGTTATGAGGAGGATCTTCCTAAGAAACAATAATGATAGAAAAACTGCCTATCCAAAAGAGCAGTAGGTGTATGTAAATACCTTTCTGATCAATAGTTAGCCATCTATTTCCATTTTCAATTCTAACTTTAGCTGTTGTTGCTCAAAAGTACAACTCTAGTTCCTTAGAAGTAACTAGGAAGAAACTCCAAGGAAGAGAGTACATGTCTCAGCCAGGCACTATTGCTTGAAGTATTTTTAAAATACATGGACAAAAATTATCTTAAAGGTAGATGCTTCAGTATTCTGCAGCTTGCTGGAGCCATATGCAATGTGTACTGTTCCGCCACTTCTATTTGAGCCAGTATGACCCTCGTAAACTCTTCCTTAGAATTTAACTTGAAATGGTTCAAGAATATTGAAGACCATTTAAAGAAGTTTTAATCTGTATGGAACTGAGGAGGAAAAAGTCTCTCTTTATAACGAGTTATTCTGTATTGTCAGTAAAATATGTTTGATTTTCTATGAAATCTTTCCTATAATAAATAATTCCTAATTGGTGTTCAAAATTTAAGAACATACAAATACACTATAATGATGTTTTCCTGAAATTATTTCATCATGTCTCTTTGCAAGTCTCATTTTCAAATCTTCCCATCTTTTGGCTTTATCCTGTTCTCATGCAATAAGGGCACAGGAAAATAAAGAAAATGACAAAAACATTTTATTTTGCAAAATCTGCATCTATAATGTACAGCTAAGATGAGCCATATCAAAAGATATCTTGCTGCTTGTTATATATGCAGTTCTTTCCACAACGGCAGATTTTCAAAATGAATAACAACACATATCAGACATACAGAATCATTTCTGTCTCATATCTAGAGATTCTCAGTATTTATTCATGGTTTGTGTTTATAAATCTGATATGTTGTTTGTTTCTTTTTAAGAAGTTATTGTAGTGAACACTCTAAAAATGTACTTCAGTCCTTTGATCTTGTCCTCCAGTCTGATGTGAAATAAGGAAAACATGACTTCAAATAAAAAGTAGCAACTTCACTTCTATCATTTTTAAAGCATAGTTTGCAAAACAAACAGTTAGAAATATCTTGGTTATCCCCTACTGGTTTTAGATGATGGACAGATACAGTTTCAAAAGCTGACAAGATATGTTTAACAGTCTGAATTGGTGCAATTTCTTTAGTAACAAAAACAGTAGAAATCATTACCATCACATTTACAGACTAAACATATTTAAAATATTTAAAATAATTCCGGGATCCTGAATAAAGTTAAGAATAGCAAATCAATTACTATTTTAAGGTCCCCTCCCCACCTTAACTTTGAAAGCTGTGCCTCATTTATCTATTCCTGAAGGTGTGAATTTATATACCTAAAAGAAAATATATATAAAAATAAATAAATAAAAAGCACAAACACTGAATGGTACTGAAAAATTCTCTTCAAGACAGTCTATCATTTCTCTTTGAGATACTATTCCAAACTGATATAACATTTGAAGATGATTCATGCATTTAAAGACAGGCTAAATGTGTGAAATAACACTGTTAAAATACATCTAGACTAGTTGTAAAAATATTGTGAGTTGTATAAGAATTAATTGGTAGTGTTGCTATTGCTACTGTATGCTTCTCTGATCTTTGCTCACTCTTTTTTCATCTATTTGAGGAAAATTATGTAGAAAAAGCAATAACAAGGAAACCCACCACTGCTCTCATCAGACAGCTTTTGTTTCCTCAGCTCTTCTATACATAGAATGAAGTATTACAATTTTGGTGTATGGATATGACAGCTTAATGAAGCTGGAAAGGGGAAAGCTTTCAAAAGGAAAAAAGTTAATTAAGAAGCTTACATTAACAGTGCATGTGTTCCAGCTGTCTGTCTCTTACATGTTTCACTTTTAGAGGAATCATGTATGTTTAATGTTGTCAATGTCATTTTACTGAAACTGGTATTTGAGAAACTTAATTGAGAAAGTTAGAAATGATGAAGTGGCCCAAGGAGGTAATATCAGAGCATACTGGAGATTCTGATATGAAGACCTGGGTTCCTAATTGTTATTATGCCTACAAGGACACTGTTAAAAGAAAAATGAACGCCTTGTTTCATACCTGCTGTAAAAGGTGCTGCAACTCTGGAGCTTGCTTAAATCATTCTTCCTGAAACAAGCTNATGAAGACCTGGGTTCCTAATTGTTATGCCTACAAGGACACTGTTAAAAGAAAAATGAACGCCTTGTTTCATACCTGCTGTAAAAGGTGCTGCAACTCTGGAGCTTGCTTAAATCATTCTTCCTGAAACAAGCTACTAAATGAAACTAGGCCATTTAATTTCCAAACACCAGTAATTAAAATGAGTCACATCATCAGAGTTTGTCAGGGCTACAGCTTTCTTTTATTTTTTCATTTTCACATAAATTTCAGTGAAGGTCAGATTTGTTGGGGGGTGAGGAGAAGAACCTGCCTGCTCCTGTGCTCACAGGAGGTTAAAATATGACTTGTTCACAGTGTCCCTCATAGCCCAAAACTTAATGGTCCTTGACGGGGATAACCTAGGAGTTAATTTTACTTTGTGTCCCAAAAGCAGTCATTGTCACTGTAATCCTTCTTGCGGGCTCAAGGGTATCTTCACCACCTGATCAGACTTTCAATAATGATTGATGAGCAATATCACCAACTAAGAAGCACTTTGCTAGTGCTTTCTGGTAAAGGGCAAAAAGAAAAAGAAGGAATGCTGCTAGCTTACCTTTTCATAATTTTAAGACTTTCTGGCGTTCCTTACTTTAAATGTTAGCTTCCGCTATTTGGAGAAGCCAAACACTGCAAAATGAGGAACTGCTTCTTCTTTCTTTTCTTCCATATTGTTTGAGTCCTGCCAGGGAAAAGGATGAGCACAAAATGGGGGTATAAACCCTCTTTCCAGTTTTGTTATCCAGAGCAGAGGGATGCTTGAAGCTGGAGGGAAACACTATCAGGAATGTCTGTGCTCTAATATCTAGGCAGAAGAGTATTCCATGTGTAAAGAAACCTCAGAAATATTTAATTTCCATACTCTAACAGTCTTTAATGAAGTCAATTTACCTAGCATATATTTAAAATATATACACATGTTCTTTCTTTTTTGTTTAAACTTATCCAGATTGAGGAATGCTATAAACAATAAATCTTCCCATGAAAACAGTTGTAAAAATATTTTAAGATAGACACAAGAGTATCTTTTTCTCTTCCCTGACTTTTGTACTGAAACTGAAAAATCTAATAGTTAATTCTTCACGGGGCAACATCCATCATAAAACCATTGATTGAAAAACAGCTAATGAGAAAATATATAGGACTATCTTGCCAAGTACTACAACTATAAGTAATAGCTTCATATGTTCACAGAAGCTAAAACGAACCGTTTTAGACTCCTAAAGTAAGTTCTTACACAACATGTGCCGTAGATTTTCTCTCTATGTTCACTATACTGAGGACTCTTAATCTCCCTTTGACAACATGTGTGAAACAGGATCTAGGTAGACAGAAGAAAAAAAAAGGTAGTATCCCTTTGGGTACAACAACAGCTGAATTTCAATAAATTCTGAATTCAAATGATAATGTAGGGATTAAAAATCAAAACCTAAATATAATTGTGGACATAATTTCTGGAGTCAGGTTCTCCAAAGAAAACATGGTGAGCTTTAGTTCATGAGGGCATTGCTAGAAGAGTAGACTCCAGACACAAGTTTTTTCTTTCTACAGAGTAGCATGCTCATCCCCCCAAGTGGTTCCCAAGGATAGGCAGGAAGGAGATCATATTCAGTACATGTAGGACAGCAGAGATGTTTTGTCCAGTTCTGAACTTCAGAAGGAAAAATCACATACTCAGTTAAGCAAACACATCCAACACCAACAGTGTTTTTTGTTGTACCTAGGCATTGCTAGGCACAACATCTGAGCACTGGGCCATGGAGCATCCTAGACTTCTCCTCCTCTCATAAAACAACACTTTTTTCTAATATCCACAGGTTTCTAAAGGCAGAGTCTTTCTAGCATCAAGACTTCTCATTTCTAGGTATTTCACCATGTTCCTTCTGTGGCTTGCCTGCTGAGTTGAACAAATTTCTGCTTCCTGATAAAAGGGTCTTACAGCTGTTATTTACAGAGCCATGTTGCTTCTGGTAGGCCTAGACCTTCTTTGGGGGCAGTCCCAGTTCATTTGATAGGCCAGCTGAAGTCTTACCGGAGTTTCTGCCAGAGAATCCACCCATGTGGATCACCCATCCATCACTGATATTCTGAACCATATCACCATGCCACTATTCTTCCCTGCTCTACTTCCCTAGATCATGACTAATGCAAAAACTCTTGCCAGATGAAAAGTTGCCCCGACAACTAGATGAGCATTGCTCATGAGTCTCTGGAAAAGGACAGTCTTTCTGTTACAGCACCTTTTAAAACATTTTTATTTCTGGAGCAAAATTTCTGGAATATAAATAATTAAAGCATTATAACATAAATTATGCTGAATGTACACATTTTTTTAGAAAAGCACATGTCCTCTTTTTAGAACATAAATACTCCCTAATAGATCTGAATTTCTCTGATTCATTTAGTACTAGCTTCAGACAAATGGTTTTCCTGTTCACAGGAAAGCTGTAGGACTGCATGTCTCTTGGACTCTATATAGATAGCTACTACCTGTGTTTGAAGGGTGCTCAGAGTCTTACGCTCCCCAAAAGGACTCAAATGTAGAACTGCTGGCTACAGGAGAGCTACAACAGCATTTGTCTCTACAAAACTGCATTAAATGAAGACAAGTTATGGAAACGGGTCTCAAGAAATCTGTTGCTCTATGGTGGGTTTTGTATGTGACTTTTTTCTAAATTCTGTGGAGATAAAGAAAAATCACTTAAATTGTTTGAGTTACAGGCAAAAAGCCCTACATTCAAATTTCTCCAATTGTGAAAATATTGCTTCAATTGCATATGTGACCCTAATGTTATTTTCTAGAGAAAAGGACTTTGATTTATTGAGCCTATAAAGCTGTTGACATGATAATTATATTTATTCCTATGAATGTTACTTTCTGTTGGGAAGATTTACACAGTACTCTGATGGGTGTAGTCACTCTAACATTCTTCAAGGGAATGCTGCTCCAGAAGCAATTCTGTGAGCAAGGTAAGATGTTTATTGGCATTGTCAAAATGAAAAATTATCTTGAAAATTGTTTCAATTCTACTGCTTAAGAAGTCAAACCTGTCTTATTTTTCCCAGCAGGACTACTCTTGTCTACTTTAGCAGGCTGGTAAGACTGACTTTTGGGAACACATCAGAGACCCTGAAGATAGCAGATCATCTGCACAAAGGGTAAACTGATCCTGTGGCTGAGGTCCAGCTCTACCCTACGCATTTGCAGGGCCTGCTATCCCAGTTCTAACCCTCCCCTGGCATTTGAGGAGGGGTCATCTGGCAAATTTTGCATGATAAGAATTGAATGCACACCAGAATTGTGTGTTTTTAAAAGCCATTTAATGTTAAAGAAAAGTCAATGCTAAATATCTAAAAATGGATGAAATATATTTAGATATACCCTATATATTACAAGTCCTCATCACAGTTGATGTCACTAGAATAAAGGCTGTATTTTTATGTATAATTAATAGTAACCATTCAAAACATAATTCAGATTGTTTTCTGTCATGCACAGCAGAAGTTTTAGGTTAATAAAAAATTGGCTTCTAACTATCCTAAAACCTCTTAGCCTTGAAAGATAATTAAATATATTTCTTGATCCAAGTTACCTTAGTAACTGATAACATCAGCTTATGAGTATTAGTGACTGGAAAGGTGAAAGCATTTTGTGTGTTTCAAATGGAAATTGACAACTTTTATTCGTTTACATTAAAATGGCATCTTCTTTATTATGATCAGCTTGCACTGTGGAGATTAGCATCTCCCAGTAAGCATCCAGTTACTTGTCAAAGAGCATGTGCAGTTAGAATTGATTTTGAATGAAAAAAAAAAAAAAAAAAAAAAAAAAAAAAAAAAAAAAAAAAAAAAATTATTTT